>LTAE01006647.1:0-24790 GCA_001647135.1 Pontederia paniculata
CCTTGTCTTCGATCGTCCACACACCATCTTTGGTCGACCGCTCAATATTTTACTTCATTTCTTTACTCTTTGTTCTTCACATCGATTGACCACTTCACATCCTTTGGACGACCGCTGCACACATAGAATTTTTCTGTTATGTTCTATGTGCATAGGTTGTCTGTTCTTCAACCTCGGTCGACCTATCATTCTCTGAACATAAAAATCCTATCTTTGAAAGATCAATTCAACAAGCTCATTAGTCCATACTAAGTTCCCTCATAAATTTGTGATCGAAGACAAGGATGAACAGGAAAAGAGTATATGTTAGTTATTCTTAAAATTGGTTTGTTGTTAATAAATAGATTATTATATTTTTAACTAAAAAATCATGGTTTCTATTTCAACCATCTTTCATTTTAACAAAGCCAATGCAGAGTTATTTCCCTACTCCCTCAAACCGGAGCAAATCTCAATTTATGATCATTCCAGAATGTCGACAAGGAGCTCTACGAGCGCCCCAAGTAGAGGTGTCAAGAGCGTGTGCCTACAAACATCCACCAACAAGTAAGGATTGTGAGAGTGATGCTTCTAATTGTAGGTGTGCTCTAGCAGGCGCGTATTTGCCCCTTTCATGAGGGGTCATCCTGGAGCAAATCACTCTTTTTCAATCCCCTAGTTTTTTAGTTACTATTTTTATTGTTAAAATATATTTATTTTTTAATTCTTGCTAATTTTTTTATGCAAACATTGAATGAATAATATTTTTCATTTTCGTTTCTTAAGATGCAATCTTCTATGATGCAAAGAAAGAAAAGAAAGAAAGTTGCTTATGCTCAATAATTGATTGGTCCTAATCTCTCTAACAATAATAAGGTAATGTTATCAATTTAAAACATTTGAGTAACTTATTTAGAATTATTTTTTAAATTCATTAGAATGTCATTAATGACTCATTTATGACTCATTTTCTGATTAGAATTATATTGTTCACTATTTTTTTATGTTTTTTAACCTCTTTTTATTGTAATGCATATATTGATCATAGGTATCGAAGATAAATGATCAATTTAACAAAGTAAGTGATTAATTTTAGAAAAAAATTATAATTATAATTATATATTAAAAAATCTTAGAAACTTATCATATATATGACAACATGATGGACATGTAAAAATGATATACATGCACCAAGAAATAATCACTGAAGATGAATTATTTCAATTTTTTATACAATTAAGTTCAGGTGTTACAAGTTCTTAAAATTGTGCAATGTCATAATATGTGAAATGGAGATTGTAACATATTTTTTATGTATATTGTGAATTTCTATGATTAATAATATTTTTATTTAATGTGTGTGGTGTGTTGTGATTAAAATTTCCATATATTTTATTAAACTTAAACATTTATGATAACAAAATATTGACAAATTAATATCATTATCTTCATGAAGGTCTTTTACTTGTCGATAATTGTCAAATTGCATATAAATGCTTCCTTAGGAATAAACGAATGATAAAAAAAGAGTTGTAACTTAACTAATTTTCTTAAATAATGATAGTGCCTTCGAGGATGGCTCATTGGTGATGCAATTTACAAAATTCCAAAATTTTTGACACCAAGAATAAAAAATATTTTTCAAAGCATAGGTGAATGTGATTGAGACACAATAACTAATGTAAACAGAAATGTCCTTAATTTGGCGCCGATGATGTAAATTGTGTTTTTATGTTGGGGATGCGTGATACATAATTGCGTTTGTAACCTAACAACACTAGATAAAGACAAAATGATAGTGTCTTAATATTAGAGACACGTTTTAGTGGTGCAAATTATAGCATCCTTAATTTCATTTGGGACACCAAGAATAAGGATACTTTTAAAAGTGTAAGTAAGCTGGTTAGGGATACATAAATTGCATTCATAACATTAAAAAGTTGTGTCCTTAACGACCAACTTTCTTGTAGTGACAAATGGATGATGACCACATTGTGGTTCTTGTCTTAATTAACTTGGATCTTTTGTGTTGTATGAACATTAATAATATTTTCTCCTCTATGCTGCAACTTGTACCTTATTATTCTTAAGCTCATTGTCTTTAAGGGTTCGACAAGAGAAATCAGAACAAATTAATGTGCGCGAGTTCATTCAAAGAGTTAAAGCGATCTTATTCTGAAATTATAACGAGAAATTTAATAGTTTTGGTTCGAATATTGACAAATATATTACTGGGAGAGATATTTTTTGTAGAAATTGCAATGCCAAAGTTAATAGTTCTAATTCCAATATATCATTGAGAAACATATTTTTACAGTAATCTTGGATACCGATGAGCACGTAAAAAAGTAAGTGATTTGATCATCTTTGTAACATCCCTAACTCAAGTGTGAAATTGTCTACTTTGGGCTTGCAGCCAACACGGATTTAAAAAGCATCACACTAGGTCAAGACCATGCTCATATATATACCCCAACATCTCTCCGTGTTTTGTCCATGTGGGACTATCCCTTGGCCTTTTGCTTGTGGTCCTTACATTCTTCCCCCTCTTGGAGGCTCAATGCTCTCGTTGAGGGGTCACACATTGTTCAAGTGAGCACCCGAGGTGGCTCTGATATTATATGTAACATCCATGACTCGGGTGTGAAATTGTTCGCTTTGGGCCTATAGTCCGCACATATTTAAAACACGTCACACCAAGTCAAGGACATGCTCATATAGATATCCCAACATCCCTCCATGTTTTGTCCATGTGGGACTATCCCTTGGCCTTTTGCCTTGGGTCATTACACTCATCCCCCGTTGGAGGCTCAATGTCCTCGTTGAGGGGTCCCACATGATTCAAGTGAGCATGCGAGGTGGCTCTGATACCATATGTAACATTCCTAACACATGCGTAAAATTGTTCGCTTTGGGCCTGCAGGCACGCGGATTTAAAATTTGTCAACTAGGTCAAAGTCATGCTCAGATACATACCCCAAGATCCCTCTGTGTTTTGTCCATGTGGGACTATCCCTTGGCCTTCTGCCTTGGGTCATTACATTCTTTCCCTCTTGGAGGTTCAACATCCTCATTGGGGGGTCCCACATGGTTCAAGTGAGCACAGCGAGGCTGCTCTGATACCATATGTAACATCCCTAACTCAAGCATGAAATTGTCCGCTTTGGGCCTACAACCCACATGGATTTAAAATGTGTCATANATATATATATATATATATATATACCCAACATCCCTCCGTGTTTTGTCCATGTGGGGCTATCCCTTGGCCTTTTGCCTTGGGTCATTATAATCTTGTCATTAAATTTTTGGTGTTCATGTGACACAAGCAATTTATTTGGTTATACCAAGTGACTTGCTATACACAAATATTGTTCCTTTAGTTCTTAAACCTATCTATTTAAACAAGTGGTTGGCTAGTTACTTTAACGCAGTATCTTGTTTCATTGCTAATAGTGGAAGGGACCAATCAATATCAAACCCATATTAAGTACAACACAATGGAATAGATTCCCCACAACCTTATCTATGCACGAAAGAAAACTCAAAACAAATTTCTTCATTCATAATCCAAAATACAAAAAAAGGATTTTCAATAACATTTTATAAATAGTTAAAAAACTAATTATTTATTTCTAACTATTAATCTATTTTTGAGTTTTGTAACGCCCCAGAAGCATACTCCGCCACGTAGCAGAATACCTTCCCAAGGACACTATAAACTTACATATATCTTTGACATGATATTTGACCAATTGACTTATCAACATGATGAACAAGATATTTACGAAATCCAATAAAACAACCATAACTAGGACTTTTTCATGTGCAAGTAACCTAATCATGAAGACCATCATGCTACCGTTGTGCCACCACTATCTATTATGCTTGTAGGATCAAAAGGAGAGGAGACAATCCTCCTATAATGATAAACCTCAATATGTAACAATTATTTCCAATAAGGAAAATCATATATGCAAATAAAAATAAAGAGATATCATTAAATTAACATAATGATCGATAGCCTTACTTTTCTCTTTTTTTCTGTGACTTTAATTCAATAATATCCAAAATATCAGTTGCACTATATGATGTACAATGGTTTCAGAGTTCAATATGTTCATGATCATTGGTTCCTTATTTTAAATTATTCTTTTTAGTGACATTAGCGACTAGAACATCAGTTACACCATGACATTCATGATGTATAGTATCCAATATGCTCAAGCCTAATTTTAACTTAGGATATGATTATTCTTTTCTGATAATCTTGTCATAAGTGTGTCAAATACACTTAGTATGTGAGTCTTTAGCAAGGCAATAAAGATCGAGATTGTCCCAGCGTCAAGATGGCTAGCTAGGCGATAAAGCGCGCATTAGGAGGAATAAATCTCTAAATAGGAGGGCACGAAACCCTACACAATTGCGAATGAATTTTTAACAGGAGAGTAAGAAACCCTAAACAGGAGGGATAAATCTCTATCAGTCTATCAGGGCCTTTCTCTTCATGTGATAGATTCAACCACAATCATTAATAATTTTTAATCTTAATATCATTTGAGCATTCTACTCATGTTTAGGTTATCTTTCGAGGACCCTAAGGAATCATAATAACTTAAAAAATCAATCATTAAGGTTTACCAATCATTACAATATAGATATGTTTAATTTTATTATTTTTCAACAAGCAAGACATGACCCGCGTCAGATATCGACACAATCTGTGTTTGTGTTTTCTTAAATAGGTTATGCACCAAGATGTTTATAATAATGTCTACATCAGATTGACATGATCCATTTTGTATATTATACTTGTAAACCCATTTTCCAAGCGAAATGGTCTGATGTGTCATGTTTATTAATTAACACGACCCGTGTTGATTATAACCCGGTCCATGTTAGTGTTAGGGTTTTCATTGGCGCCATCTTCGATCCTAGGAACATCGGCAGTGTCAAGGTGTGGCACGGCCCATGTTCTGCATTTGATGTTGTATGAGGAAACACAATGCATTTTCTATTTTGGTTGTTTGAGGGACACGACCCACGTCCGTACAGGATGCAGTCCGCGTCAAGTCGACTTCACAATGTTCGGCGAATGCTATCCATTTTCATGTTGTGTCCTCTATTGGGCATGATTTACGTGCATTTAGGATGCAGTCCACACTTCGTGGTCCTCCCATCATCTGAACAAAACATGATCCTTGTTCGATGACGTGGTCGTCGTGCCATAGCGTGGGCCATGTTTGTGGACACATGGTCTATGTTTGGTCACGATCTTCTCCGTCCAACGGTTAATTTTGATGCCATGTTTTTAATGTTATATATCAAAAGTATTATCTTGTTGTAGGAGTTGTATCATTAATAATCTCTCTTACATTTAGTCATTCATACATGCCATCCCTAAGGTTGATCCTCTAATTACATACCTGATTATAACTAACCGTTCTTTCTCATTCCTCGATACTTGTTCCTTGATCCTCATTCCTATAGTTGTCTTCCTCCTCTTATAGTCCTCTAGGTGAGAGAAAAGAGAGAGGGAGAAAAAGAGAGATATTCTGGTGTTTGGACTTCAGAAAGAGAACAATGAGGTTCTCTCTTATCTACACCTCTATTTATACTGGTTTGCAAGATGTAATCTAAGTTTAACTGACTTAAACTCTATTATTATATTCTATCCCGGAATCAATTGTAGTTTGTTTCAAAGTCAATTTGCAATATGATAAACACAACACGACCCATGTTCAGCTTGGACACATCTCTTCCTGGGGCTTAACATCGTTTGGGTGCAACACTACCCATGTTCAATTTGGACATGGTCTGCGTTGAGCTTTTAGTCTTCGATACAATCCATTTTCTTTAGTTATATGCAACATGGGCCTTGTCCTAGTTGTACACGACCCAATTTTTATCTTTTCTTAATTATTTTTTAATTCTTGAATTTGTTGGGTGTTACATAATAAGCTCCTTAAAAATAAATTTGTCCTCGAATTCAGTCATACCATCTATCTATTTGTGTTCCATCTCTAATATTATTAGTAGGGTTCAATAAAACTTGGCTACTTTGTTCTTCACTTTGATCTGCCCCATGCTCATGCGGGGCTTGTTCTCGATGATTTGCCGACTGCCTAGGAGCCATATGCATTTACAACAACATATACAAACATTAACTTCTCTTTACAGTAAATCATGCCTGAGTCCAAGAGCTTCAGGATTTCCTTTTTTACCACTTCTTGTAAATTAGGGTTTAATCTTCTTTGACATTCCCTGGAGGGCTTGGCATTGCCATCCAAAGGTATCCTGTGCATGCACAGGGATGGACTCAAACCTCTAATGTCACTCATTGTATACCCTATGGACTTCTTATATTTCCTAAGAACCCTAAGCAAACTGCTGATCATTTTGAATCTACATTAGTCTTTGAGGAAAAGGTAGAATGTTTGGGTCTATGGGTTTGTTTTCCTTGCACTTTTCAGCAGGTGTTTCAGTCATGGCCTCCTGTTGTTCAGGTGCTTCTAGTAGAGCTTCTGGGTTTCCTTTAGGTGAACAAACTGCTTCAGACTCTTCCGGATTGGTGTCAATGGCTTTGGGTGGATCCAACTGTTTTCCACTTCGAAGGGTTACAACTTGATTGTGCTCTTTGGGGTTGGCTTCTGGCTGTCCAGGAAACATCTCAGGTGGTCTAGGGAGCAGGTTGGCTTGCTGAGCAATTTGATTTTCCAGAATTTTGTTGTCAACAGTCAATCCTTCTATCTTTCATGACATTTGTTTCATAGCCTCTTATTATTGCTTCATAGCCTTCTTTGTTGATTCACATCCTCATTATGTTGCTTCTGATTTTTCATTAGTTGTTCCAGTATGATTTTCAAGTGAGATTTCTCAAGAGATAGCACTATCTATTGTTGTTGAGAATGTGGCAATGACAAGTACCTTTATGGATTAACTTAAGGTGGGGGTAACTCATAGTTGTTTTAAAGGTTTGAGTCTCTCCCTGGGGATATTTGTAATGTCGATTCTTGTAAGATAAGTTTGGATGTGCCGTAATACAAAGAGAAGCTTGCTCGTATGGCTGATTATAAAATTGTGGATTTCTATTCGTCAAAAACTTCTTGCACATTGTGCCTGTAGCATTGTAGGTACTTGTCAAATGGTCCGGTGATCCACATCTGCCACACCAGGTGGGGATAGGTGCATTGTAGCTAGGGGTAGCTTCAACAACAAATACTCCAAGATTTGGTGTGTTGTTGTTCTGATTCTGATTATTCTTATCAATGACCCTTTGGACAATTCCTTCAAGTTTAGCAGAGATTCGATCCCAACTTTCAACTTCAGCGCTGGTGCTAACATGGGGTTTCTGTCTGTTGGCCCTATCTTGCATCCAAATGTGGTGATTCATGGTGACCTCTTCGATGAGTCTATAACCATCATATGTACTCTTAGCCATGAACCTACCCCCAGCTGCTGAGTCTAGACAACTCTTGCTAGCAGGAGCTAGTCAACTATAGAAGGTCTGAGCCACCATCCATTTTTGAAATTCATGATGGGGGCAGCTTCTCAACATGTCTTTGAATCTCTCCCAAGCCTCATAAATGCTTTCATGATCTCACTATAGAAAGGATGTAATATGATTCCTCATTGTCACTATCTTTCCAAGAGGAAAGAATCTCGATAGGAAAATAGCTACTAACTCATCCCAAGTTCTAATCGTTTCAGGATCAACTGACCTCAGCGAAATCTTGGCTCGGTTCCTAAGAGAAAGTGGGAACAACCTGAATCTAATTGCATCACTTGACATATCATTGCATTTGAATGTGTCAAATATCTCCAGGAATATGATCAAGTCCTGGTTAGGATCTTCTATAGGCAATCCCTCAAACTGATTATGTCCTAGTATTGCAATTAATGCCGGATTCAGTTGGAAATTGTTTGCACTGACAACCCGTCTAGCTATCCCTAAGTTCAATTCGATGTCTGTGGGGATAGGAACTCTTGCAGAGGTTGATTTGCATCAAGATTAGCAATTTCAATCTATTGTTAGCAATCTAAGCTCGTCGGTTGAGTTCTCTTTGTGTTCTCCTTATCCTAAAATTTCTCTCCACTTCAGGATGAAAGTCTCACAATTCATCATTTACACTACTAGAGCTTGATTTACACAGTTACATGTCAATGCAGTATCTATTAATAATGTGGAAGACTGAAGCTAAGAAAGATGTGAAAGAATTAATTACAAAAAGAAAGAAGAGCAATCAAAATGAAAGAAGAAAATTGAATTATAAACAATGATACTCAAATATAAACAATGACAGTGGATGATTCAGCTCGGTACCAAATAAAGAATTGAATGTGAAAAATCAAAATTTTCTCGTCAACGACTCCAAAAACTTGATGAGCAAAAATTGTGTCATTATAAAAAGGCGGCACAAGATTCCAGAACGTCAAGGTTTGACAGCTCTGGACCTGGGGACAACTGGATAGAAACAAATTGTCTACAAGTCTTCAAAATTAATCTAAACACACAACTCCAACCAAAAGTATATGATTATCCTTGTAGTATTTTAGGATCGAATCCACAAGAAAATTAGAATTTCAAAATGCAATCACTCTATTCTACCACGAACCGAGATCAAGAATAATAATAATTTGTACAAAAAAATTTGATGAAATAGAACTAGAATCTGAAAAGAAAAATAAAATAAAATATTTTTGATGTTTTAAGATTGAAAGTGAGCAAAAGCAAAACCGATACGAAGGAAGACGAATCACTCAAATATGGAAAGTAGTCGGGACATGGGAATTATTTTCATACCCTATATGCTAATGAACATATGAAGCTCAAATAATGATGACTTGAGATATTAAAATAACAAAGCTAGCTACTCTCGCAGTTAATGCTTGAACTTAAATCCCTAGAGGCTTCTCACACACAATCTGTTGATGCTATGAATAATCCCTCTCCAATCAACTATAGGTATTCGTTGGAACCTTTCGACCTCACACAAATCTCTTAGACAAAGGGGTTCTTCCTCTCGATCTCAACCCCGTAAGAGTGGATTGAAGTTCACACCTCATAAAGCCTTACTCCTCTCTCGGATCCTTGTAGTGCTCGTGCATCATATCCTTCCCTCTCGGGACAAAGATGCAACATAGGTATGAATAATCAATCAAACTAAAAGATAGCACATAAATGACCTACACATTAGCTCTTCTCAATGGAAAGGTTCTCCCTCTCGGTCTCAACCCTCCACCTCAAATAGGATAACAAGTAGCTCATCACATTAAAATCAGCGCATATAGAAAACACATCATACAAGAGAAGATTGGAAAGTCAAATAGAAACATTAATGCATTAAAAAAGTAGTTCAAACAACAAATAGAAGTTCTCAAATCATCCCATGTCCGGGTTCAAATGTTTAGCCTCTAACATCCATTACACACATCAAAAACTTATCAAAATAGGAGTTCCTCATTGGAAATAAACAAAAGTAAGAATTAAAGAACAAAACTAATGATACTCCTCAAAATCCTGGCCTCAAACCTCTGTCTTCTCCTCTGGTTCTTCTTTCTTTCTCAGCAATGGTGGCGGCCCCACTCTCCCTCTCAGATGCGGAACCCTCTTCTCCCTTCTTTCTTCTTGCCTTTTATCCTTTCTTTCTTCCTCCAATCAGTAGATGACACTTGTCCCTTGCATACCCCTACCAATATGCCTTGAAAACTTCCAAAGAATCTTCTGCATTTGGACCACAAAAATTGGTACATGAATCTGCAGAGCCATTTCAGTTTTTGTCTTCTAGCGACATTTGGTAGGTAGTGGCGTCAAGGTTTGAACATTCGTACAGGTGCCCCCAGGTCCAGTTTTCCAACACAAGTATCATTTGGCCTTGGCTAAGCTCCTACAGAAGAAATCAGATATTAATCATTCAGAACTTCACTTTAAAGAGTCTTTGGAGTGAAAATATGCACTTATGTCCAGGAAATTTTCAAATGATGCAAAGGATATAAAATGTGCGACGATATGTATAAATTGGTGCATAATTCATGAAGAAAATGTAGTCTTTGCATATCAAAACATAGAATAAATTCCCTGTCATCAGAGCTGAAGCAGGATCGATGGCGACGACTCAGAGCTAGCTTGGATGACGATCACGAAGTATAGACGATGGAATGAATGGAGAGAAAATGCAAGAGATGGACGCGCGAGAGCGTGAAGGGCTTGGTTTCAATCGATGGGTCACGGGGGATTGTATAGATGTCATGGGCATGACTCCTACACAATTATTCATAATTCTGTGACGGCTCGGGAATGGGCGGCTCAGATTGAATCAACTCCAACGATCGATCAAAATGTCTCGTTACGGCCCGTGACTCGGGTATCACGATCGTGATGAACAAAATTTATGCATAAATTATGTGTAACTGGGGTGGCACAGGTCGCGGCTAAAGGTTCACGGTCCGTGACTCAGTTGTCACGACCGTGAAATCAATACGTGGAAATCCCGTGTCATGATAGAAGTTACAATCATGATTGAGTTAATACAATCATGATCACACGTGATCGTGTTCAGAGAAAATGGCCCGTGATCTGATGATTGTTGGCATCTCGTGATATAGCAGAGGTCACAATTGTGACAAATGTGTCACTGCCCGTGATGTCAGGGTGCGAACATATCTCTCGATATGGTCACGACCCATGACAGAAATGTCACGGTCATGATCGAACCAATAAATTTTCCCTTTCTACGGTCACAGTCCGTGATGACAATATCACAGTCGTGACTGAACCCATAATTTCTCTCCCTTACGGTCACGGCCCATGATTACAGTATCACGGCCATGATTTTTTTAAGAGACCTATGTACAATTTTTTCCCTTGTTGAAATCATGGTTACAGTAGATTCAACTCGAGGACTCGCTTTGTAAATTTGTCTCTTGCTTAATGTTTTATTCTATGACCATTGACTTTAAATGTGTCAGATCCATCAGGCATTAACAATTCAACACTCCCCTGAGATGTATGATCCTTAATCACATAGGGTCCTATCCATCTAGACCTAAGTTTCTCAGGGAATAGTCTTAATCTGCTATTGTATTCTGACCATGTAAAAATTCAGTTTGTTTGATGTGTCGGTCATGCCAAATTTTAACCCTCTCCTTATATAACCAATTGTTATCATAGGCTTGGGTCCTAAATTCATCTAGTTCATTCAATGTTAACATTCTTTCTTCCCCAGCCTTCTCTAGGTTAAAATTTAGAAATTTAGTTGCCCAATATGTTTTATGTTCAAGTTCTATAGGCAGATGACATGATTCACCAAACACTAACATATAGGATGACATTCCTAAGGGTAAAAGTTATCTTGTATGCTTGAGGGACTAGTCTTTTATAGATGCATTCACTATATTTTCCAAAATTATTTCAGTTCCCTCTTAGACAGCTCCACTTGCCCACAAGATTGTGGATGGTAAGATGTACTCAGTCTGTGGGACGCACCAAATTTATTCATTAGTTTATCAAACAGTTTATTAGCAAAGTGAGTCCCATTATCATTGATAATGGCCTTAGGAACCCCAAATCTAGTAAAAATGTTTTTCCTTAAAAAATTAGTAACTATCTTTGCATCATTGGTGGGTGTAGTAATTGCTTCTATCCACTTGGATACGTAATCAACAACTACAAGAATATATTCATTCTTACAAGATTTTGGGAAAGGACCCATGAAGTCAATTCCCCAGATATCAAAAATATCACAGAAGATAATATTAAGAGGCATTTCATTTCTGCGAGAGATGTTACCCGACCTTTGGCACTAATCGCATTACTTATAGTATTCATTTACGTCTTTGAACAACGTAGGCCACTAGAATCCACACTCCAAGACTTTTACAGCAGTCCTATTTGGTCCAAAGTGACCTCCTGCTGGCTGGTCATGGCAGTGACTTAGAATCTTCTCAAACTCCTCCTCGGATACACACCTTCGAATGAGTTGGTCTGCACAGATACGAAACAAATAGGGGTCTTCCCAAATGAAATGTTTCAAATCAGAAAAGAATATCTTCTTTTGCTGACTTGTCATTCTTTTGGGTAGGAATCCTCCAACAATAAAGTTAGCATAATCTGCAAACCAAGGTACATGAGAGAAATTAGAAACCTTAAAGAGGGTATCACAGCCTAAGATCTTCTCATCTAGGAACTCTTCCCCTATATCTTCTTCTTCCCCAAAGGCGTTCTCTAATCTTAGTAACCTTGGTTTTTCCTCCACGTTCTCTGAGCCCTTCTTGCCCTTAATCACCACATCAAACTCCTGAAGAAGGACAACCCATCTTAGTAACCTTGGTTTGACCTCCTTCTTGGTCATGAGGTGTCTAATGGTATCATGATTTGAATACACCACAACTTCAGAACAAATTATATAAGATCAAAATTTATGTATACACAATGGCAAAAAAATTCTTTCTCTGTGGTGGCGTAGTTTATCTGAGAAGGTGTAAGTGTCCGACTCGCATAATAGATAACACAAAATATTTTATTGCGGCATCGACCCAAAACAACTCTTATTGCCCCATCACTAGCATCGAACATGAGTTCAAAAGGTGAACTCCAGTCAGGTGCAACTACTATGGGGGAAAAAGCCTACTTGTCCTTAAGGTTTTGGAAAGCCTCAAGACAGGAAGAATCAAAATTGAACTTGACATCTTTAGATAGCAAGTTGGTCAAGGGCTTTACTATCTTAGAAAAATCCTTAATGAAGCACCTATTGCATGCCCTAAAAAACTGCATACTCCCTTAATAGTGGTTGGTGGTGGTAGATTAGCTATGACATCTGTCTTAGCCTTGTCGACTTCTATTCCCCTCTCAGAAATCTTATGTTGTAAAACAATACCTTCATTCACCATGAAGTGACATTTCTCCTAATTAAGGAAAAGATTAGTCTCCTCACGTCTCTTTAACACAACCTCTAAATTATTCAGACAATCATCAATGGAATCACCAAATAATGTGAAATCATCCATATTAAACCTTAAGAATTGACTCATTCATATCTGCAAAAATAGTCATCATACACATTTGAAAAATTGTAGGTGCATTACATAATCCAAATGATAAGCAAAAGTGACATAGGGGCACGTGAAGGTTATTTTGTCCTGATCCTCAAGTGCAACCACTATCTAGTTATACCATAAATACCCATCTAAGAAACAATAAAAACTATGTCTTGAGACTCGTTCTAACATCTGGTCAATGAAGGGAAGGGGAAATTGATCCTTGCAGGTGGCTTCATTCAGCTTCCTATAGTCGATGAAGACCCACCATTTTGTCACAATCCTCTATAGTATCAGCTCATCCTTAGTGTTTTTCAGGACTGTGATGTCCCCTTCTTGGGCACCACCTGGACATGATTGATTCAGGGACTATCAGAAATCGGATAGATGATCCCTGCATCCAACAGCTTGATCAGTTTCTTCTTCGCCACCTCCTTCAGGGTTGGATTCAATCTTCTCTGGAACTAACACATGGGCTTGCTGTTTTCCTCCATAAGAATCTTGTGCGTGCAGATCGAGGGGGAAATCCCCTTGATGTCTGAGATTGACCAAGCAATAGCTTG
This sequence comes from Pontederia paniculata, assembly GCA_001647135.1. NCBI lineage: Eukaryota > Viridiplantae > Streptophyta > Magnoliopsida > Commelinales > Pontederiaceae > Pontederia > Pontederia paniculata. The sequence goes on from LTAE01006647.1 coordinate 13,578, forward strand.
CTTGTGACTCCTTAAGACCTCCAACAACTTTTTCTCCATGTTGTCTGTCAAAGACGAAGAAATAATAATAGGGTTAGAGTTAGTTTCCAAGAAAAATATATTTAAGATGAGAAGTTAGTTCTTTAAGTTCTGGTAACTCTTTAAGTTATGGTTGAGCTTCTTCCTTGATCTCCTCCTCTAACTTTGTCTCAGATACTCCAGGCTCTGTATTCTTCAGATGGTCAGCTACTATGTCATCCAGAAAATCTGAGTGATCATCTTCATAGGTGTCCAAGCATAGCAAGAAGACATATTAGGTTGTTTCAGTGCGCGGGCCATTTTGAATCTCAAATCTTCATCCTCGACTCTGAGTCAGTTGGCCCTGTTGTACATCAATTGGTGTGTTTCCTATGGCCAGAAAAGGTCTGCCATGGATAATGGGAAAATCTTCATTACTTTCCATGTCCATGATAATGAAATCAACAGGAAATACAAATTTGTCTACCTTTACCAATACATCTTTTACAATTCCTCTGGTCTTCTTCACATATTGGTCAGTCATTTGCAATAGAACATTTGATGCCTTTAGTTCCATATAACCCAGCTTTAGAAATACTGAGCAGGGCATCAAATTAGTACTTGCTCCAAGATCACATAAAGCTTTGGAGCAATAAAGATTCCCTATGATGCAGGGGATGGTGAAGCTACTTAGGTCCTTCCTTTTTGTTGGTAAATTGTTCCTCTTCTCAAGTACATAGCCATAATTCACCTTCACTAGTCTGATTTCCTCTATACTCCTCTTATGAGACAAGACTTCCTTCATGAATTTGGCATAGCTGGACATCTGTCTCAAAGCCTCATAAAATGGAATATTAATGTGCAATTGTTTAAAAATATTCAAAAATTTGGAGAACTGTTTATCTTTCTATTCCTTCTTGAATATCTGAGGGTAAGGCAGAGAGATCACTTTTTCCTGATTTGCTCCAGCAATCTGCTTACCCTTGGTCTTTTGCACCTCCAAAGGGTTGGGCTCAGCTATTTCCTCGGTATTCTTCTAACCTTCAGATTCTTCCACCAGTGGATCAGTAAGCAGCCTTGGGTTCTTCAGTTGCTTGAAACTCCTGGTAGAAATGGTGTGGCTTTTGCCTCCTCCTTTGGGTTTTTCTTAGTATTGCTATGTAAAGATCCTGGTGCTCTACATGCAACAATATTGTCCAACTGGCCAATCTGTGTCTCTCGATTTCGAATGCAACCTTGGTCTCCATTGTTGACATAAACTTCGTCAGCAAATCCTTCATGTTGTTCTTTGTCACATCATGAGGCTTCTGTGAACTCTTTGGTGGAGGGTTGAATCGATTGTTTCCTAGCCCCCATGCTAGGTTTGGGTGGTTCCTCCATCTAGGGTTATAGTTATTACTGAAAGGGTTATTGTTCCTGTAGAAAGATCTAGCCACAAAGTTAGCATTCTCAGGTTTAGTAGCATCAAAATTGTTACTTTGGGGCCATTCATTGTAAGAATGGCCCTCTCCACATAGTTCGCACTAGGGAGTAGCACGGGTCATCAGCATCTCAAACTTTTTGTTTAGTGACGCCAGTTGTGCCATTACCTCGTTGTTTGTTGTCTCGTCTACATTATGAACTCCTCTGGATTTTTTATTTCGGGACCTCTTAGTTTGCCAGGAATTCAAAGCCACATCTTCAATAATGTCATAGATCTCCTATGGGCTCTTCTTTCCTAAAACTGAATCTCCAGTAGATGAGTCCAGCTTGTCCTTATTTTCTTGGAAGATTTCATTATTAAAATCTTCTAGGATTTGCTAGAGAGGGATCCGATGATCAGGCACCTTTGATAGGATTCCTTTATACTATTACCATGCTTCGTACAAAGTCTCATTATCATCTTACTTGAATGATCTCATCTCGTTCTTCATCTTCGCAGCCTTTTGTGGTAGAAAGAATTTTGTGATGAACTTGTTGATGAACTTCTCCCATGTTGCTATAGCTCCAGTAGGAAGAGTGCTAAGCCAAGTTGATGCTTTGTCCCTCAGAGAAAAGGGAAAAGTCTCAACTTTACAGCATCTTCTATCGCATGATGGCATTAAAAGTGTTGCATATCCTGTTGAAATTGTCCAGGTGAGTATACGGATTCTCATTGAGCGCTTCCCCAAACTGGCATGCTTGCACCATCCGAACAATCGATGAGTTGATCTCAAAATTGTTTGCATTGATTTCCAACAGGACCACACAGGCTTCTGCATTCTTGTATTTTGAGGAGACATAGCCCATCATGGTCATTTCTGGAACCATCTTGGTCTCTCTCCTTAGCCTTCAGACTGTCTTCTTGATTTTTGGATCAAATGCTAGACTTTCTCTCAGCTATCTGGCTCGAGAGCGTGTCACGTGAGGCACGGTGTCCAGAATGTGCGCTACTTCTTGGTGTGAGATTAGCATGAAAAATCACAAGTGAAGTTTTGCAGAAAGAAAATTAAAAAAAAAACTCTCAATTAATCTAAAGTTGCAATATATGTGACCTAATCCATATAAGATTATATGTTTTAACATTATGCTATATGATTTATGTGCATTATGATATTGGTGCTGAATTACAAACTTCATCTGTAGTTGTTGCAGTGCAGAAAATGACAAATTTTCGTTTAAGGAATGAAAACAAAATTTTTGAAAATGTTAAAATCTAGAAAAAAGTCTCGGTAGTTGTTCCCCTATGTTTAAATATGCTAAATGTGATTTTTAATGAATTTTAAGTGATGCTTTAGTTAGGTAAAAAGAAGGTGCAAAAATAAAAAAATTTGTAAAACTGCCGATTTTGTTCTTCGACCCAAAATTTAGATTTTGATTCTTTTGAGAATTAATTTTTCTAAATATTTTATTTGAATTCAAATGGGGGGTAGTTTCTTATTTACATGTAATGTCTTAAGTAAATGAATAAATAAAGAATAAATAGGGAAAATGCCAAACCATTTACTTCACATCCTATGTAGCTGACTTTAAAGGTCGGTAATCAAGTGCAAGAGTAAACTTCACATCCTATGTAGCCGACTTTAAAGGTCGGTAATCCTCATTTTAAACCTTATATATATAGAGTTTTACTACCTATTTCTTACCATTTTATCATCTTTATCTTGACCAAGAGAAAGAGAAAAAACCTACAAGGAATAATTGGAAGGTGAAAGCAATATTGAAGAATCCTAGGATTGTTTTGTTGTAAGTTATATAATTCTTTCACAGATTTTAATTATAGGATTTCTTTATCTAGGGATTTTTCACTCTTGGAGATTCCATTCATCCATAAACCTAATTTGATTGTGAAGTAGAATCAGCCCCAATTTTATGACAATTGTGAAGTAGAACAACCTCATCTAGAGACAAATCTGATGCTGAAACTTTGTAGAATGATTTGAATGTCTTTAGGATCTTTAAAAATTATGTAACTAATTGTGCCAAGTCCTCTTTGAGTCTAGTTTCCATGGGATTGGAATAGGGTCAATTACATATATATATATAATATATATATATATATATATATGTATGTATGTATGTATCTATATATAGAAAAGTTATGCACTAATGTCTAAGGGTCTACCCTGTTGTCTAATGCCATAGTTGGTCCAAATAGAAAATTCTTATTAAGTTTATTATGCAACATTCTTCTTTGATATTTATTCCTGACATACTTACTAGTGTCAAGATTCAATTCCACCTCGAACTCAAAATGTCATATATATCTATAGTTATAAATTATTAAGTGTACTCATGCGTGTCTACTAGAATAAAGAAAGACAATAGTACATGTGTTAGATTCTTGAATTTACTCTGACCATTCCAAAATCAATTATATTCTAATAATTTTATGGGTTAAGCCTTCTGAAGTTTAATTCATGAGAAAATTACAAGAACTGATAAACAAGTTGTTTACGAATTTATATAAATTTTACAATGAGGGTCATTTAGTCTTCCAAGGTATGAAATCAGCACAGAATTTAAGTTAGTTACTATTTTTTCTTGAATCAGACCTTAATAAATTAAAATCTAAAACTTTTATTGTGTAATCCTATAGAAGTCTGTATTCAGGAAAAATTGAAATGGTGGAGTTTAGATTTGTATAATATAAGTTATGTATTTTATTTTAGCATTCACATAGTAATAATATTAAATATGTTATTATTTTAGGGTTAGAGGAGTAAGATACATGAAGAGAGAATTACGTTTGTTGTTACTCCTATAAGGTAAGTTGGTTTCTCCTAGCATATGTATTCACCCTTTTGAATTCGGTATTATTAAGATTGTGACATGTTTTGAATGTGCATCTTGATAATATCATATGAAAAACATGTATATAATGGTTGAACATACTTCTATGCTTATGAAAATAAAGATATCATATAAAATGTGATTTACATGATGTGCCCCTATTTTCATTTGAATTCCGATCATATGATTCAGAATATGATATTTGTTATATGTGAATGATAAAACATGATCATTTGTATGCATCTGTTTGTATCATGCATTTGCATGAATGGTGGTGGGAGCTATGTGCTACATCATTGATCACGATGGGAGCCACCTCTAGAATCCCAACCGACCAAACTGATTCCCCAAATAATGGGATGAGGTAGAATGGCGCTAAGTGCCATGCGGAACTATATGGATCCGTAGGGGCCACCTCTAGAATCCATTCTATCATCTTTTGATCTGTTCACCGATAAGGATGATTTTTCAAACTGGCCAGTTGGTGATCTGTGAATTCATGAGAATTGATGTGTACTAGTATACATAAGTTTGATATGCACTTAATGATACTTGATATATTTTGGTACGTTTACTTATTGGTATGTTTATTGTAAGTTCAAAGTTAACTTTATAAAAAGTTTCTTGTTTATTACATTGTTGGTTTGCACATGCTTCATTTATCATGTCTCCGAATTAATTAGTGGTAACACATAGACTATGAGTTATTAACTTATTGAGTTGTTGTTTTGCTCACATTGTTGTTTCAACATTTTTCAGATCAGTAGGCTTGTTGCATTACATGAGTTGATAGCCTAGTCGGGTGGTACAGTTCTTTTGAAGGCAAGGTATATAAGAGACATGTGTCTCTCGATATCCTTTGTGGAGGATCTTTTTTGTCTATTTTTTCCTTTAGTTAGGATTTTGAGAGAGTAGTAATTATGTGATGTAAGAGTAAGTTTGTTCCTTGTAAAAAAAGTAGTTTGTACAATATGAATCCAATGTGTCTTGCTCTGAATGATCGAATATAAATAGTCAGGGAATGTTATTTGTGAGTGTATCACTTCTCGATATTAACTGCAATATAATTTTTATGTATGATTTGTTTACTCCCATGATTATCTTTAATTAAACTAAACTAAACCATTTTTTTATAATCTTTTCCGATCGTTCGTGATATGTCACGATTTACGGAGTAAACCAAGGTTTAAACCGGGGGTCGTGACAAAAGTAATCAGCAAAGATAGAAATAAAAATTTCCCAGCAACGACGCCAAAAACTTGATGTGTGCTAAGTATACATGAAAAATGCTAACAAGTTCACTAGTCGTATAAAGTAATAAAGAAGGTGAATAGAGTGTCGATCCCACAAGAAATTTATTCTACAAATATCTAATACATTGGTTTCGATGATTTAATGATTTATCAAAGAAAAAATAAAGAATAAAATAATGATAAATATTTAACAATGAAACTCATAATTGTGATGACTTGAGCACTAGATTAGGGATGAATAAAGTAAAGAGAAATCTGAGTTTCAATTAATCAAATTTAGTTTTTAGTCTTTCTCAAGAGGATTAGATTTTACTAAAATTTAAATGTCTTATCCAGGATGCATCCAAGAAATCAAATCTACTAAAAATAATTGGTCCTATCTAGAATGTCAATATTCCTATTATGATTTTGAATTGCATTAACTTATAAAATCTAGACTGAGGATTGTTCCTATTCAAGATGTCAATTCCACATACCTCACATCTAGCATTCCTATCCAAAATGATACTAGATGTGGCATGCAAAGTATAAAATATAAATCACCTCCCAAAATCCAATGGCTTACAAATAAGTTATTCTTATCCAAGATGATAACTCATTCATAAATCATAAATTTAGAAAAAGTATTACAAAGAAGTCCAACAAAGCATACACATGAGATTGAAAAATAACTAGATTTAATATTAACAGGATAAAGGGTTCTCATATTCCCTTTTTTACATGACAAGTTCTCCAAAAGAAATAACCCTAGATTACAACAAGGGAGTTCATCCTTTGTATATGTGGGAGAAGGTATTACAATTATATAAATACATCACTAAAGAATAATTACACCTTGAAGTTCTTAATGATCGTCTCCAAAATCCTGTAGCACTTCGTCTTCTGCTTTTGTATGCTCTCTCAGGCTCTAAGCATCCTTTTTTAGGGTTTTGGGTGTTATTTATAGGTATGGAGAGGCCTTGGTTTGGTGGAAATCGTCCAGGAATAGACTAGGAGTCAACAGGAAATCTGAACCATCCAAAATCAACAACAAAATTGTGTTATATACAAAATCCCGCAAATTGTCACGGCATGTGGCATAAGTGTCACGGTCGTGACCGAACGTTGCTCCATACACGGTGTGTGTCACGACCTGTGACTGAGAAGTCACTATCGTGACCGAATACTGATATAATGTTGTGTATGCATAACGGCCCATGATCTGGGAATCACGATCGTGATAAATTAGTTGTGTAATAACCCTATATGCATCACGGACCGTGATCTAGGAATCACAACCGTGACCGAACAGGTTCAATGTGTCATGCCCACGACATAGACGTGACCAAACGGAAATCTCATGACGTCACTGACCCGTGATCTGGAAATCACGGCCATGATCGAGGCGACAATTCTTCGTCAAATGTTGTCACGGCCCGTGATAGAATCACACAGCCGTGACCAAAGCTTGGTATCCTCTGTATGTGTTGTCACGACCGTGACCGAAGCTCAATTTTTTCAGCAAATGATGTCACGACCCTTGATGAAAATGTCACGGTTGTGATCAAAGCTCACTTTTCCCATTCTTCGCCATTTTCTTTGGTCTTTACCCTGCCATGGAGCCAACACCCCCTGGATACATAGAAAATACCCATTACGTAGATTCTGACTTATTACATAAGATAAAATGAATAAAACTAGAAAAATTCATGATTATGATAATGAAATGCATGTAACTTATGCTGAATATACACTAGAATCATGATTGAATAAGAAATTATCAATCTTCAAGAGCGTAGATGTCGCAGGTTGTTCAAAGGTTGATGGGGGAGGGTTAGTGGTTCTTTTCCTTTTCTTATCGAGTGCACCTATAGGCTTGTTATGGGCACACTGCTCTAGTGTGATCAATGTTGAATTTCTCCACTTTAAAATTGATGTGAGTTCAAGGTTGGACAACTTGAAGGATGTTTTTAATCTTTTGTACATAAGGACATAGTGGTCATCCCTTATGCATATGGTTGGATGTTCAGCATCACAAAGATGTCGATCTTTGTTGTTCCCCTTAGATAGAAATTGGGTTTACATTTGATTGCAATTGTTGTGATCAGGCCACCAATTGTCGTGATAGGTCTTGTTTCATTATAAGTCAGCAAGGAGATGTACTCAAGGCATATTTGTCTCAAGTTAACTCTCGCCCTTCAATAGTCCCCATAGGATATACAACTCGACCTTGCGGATATTCGATTTAGAGTTGTGATGGATGAAAATGGTATTCACCAAGACCTATGGGAAGTACCTAATGGAGGGATTCTATAAAAAGGTGGACTTGCTTGCCTAATATGAATCTGTTATTTTTGCAATAAAGTACTTAATGACAAATAAGGATGCAAAGCCTTGACTGCTTAGATGGATACTCCTTCTACAAAAAATCGATGTCGAAGTGAGAGACAAGAAGGGAATAGAGAATGTGGTAGGTGACCACCTCTCTACAAAAATCCTAGAGGACTTCCCAGATGAGGACATTTCTGATGTGAGGTTAATTGCAAACTCTCCCTGGTTCATTGACTTTGCCAATTTTCTGGCAGGGGGATGAATACCTACTGGATGGACCTTACAACAGAAAAGGAAGTTTTTCTCTTATGTGAAGCATTATATCTGGGAGGACCCATACTTGTTCAGGGTCTATGCTGATCAGGTCATCAGATGTTGTATTCATGATGAAGAAGTCCAAAGCATAATAAAGCATTGCCACTCGAGAGAAGCTGGAGGACATTTTGGGCCTAACGGGACAACTATTAAAATTTTAGAGCGGGTTCTACTAGCCCACAATCTTTAAAGATGCCCAGATGTTTTGCAAGTCTTGTGATCGTTGTCAAAGGACGGGTAACATATCTAAACGGAACAAGACGGCCTTACAAAACATTCTGTATTATGATATATTCGGTGTTTGGGGTATAGATTTTATGAGACCCTTTCCTAAATCCTTTAACAATGAGTACATCTTAGTTGTTGTGGACTATGTGTCCAAATGGGTAGAGGCACTAGTCTCACACATTAATGATGCAAAGGTAGTATTAAAATTCCTGAAGAAGAATATTTTCACCAGATTTGGTACCCCTCGAGCCATCATTTCTGACAATGGCTCACACTTCTACAATCGACTATTTACAAATCAGTTGGGCAAGTTTGGAGTGACCCACAAGCTTGGCATCCCTTATCATGCTCAATCATGTGGTCAGGTGGAAGTATCAAATAGGGAAATAAAAAGAATGAAGGACTGGTCCCTTAGGCTAGATGATGCACTTTGGGCCTATCAAACAGCATATAAAACACCAATTGGGATGTCCCCGATAGGCTTTTGTTTGGGAAAGCTTGTCATCTACCTATGGAATTGGAACACAAAGCCTACTGGGCTACAAGATTCCTGAATTTTGACCCCAGTGAGTCAGGCAAAGAGAGACTATTCAAGCTAAACATGCTCGACAAGTTCTGGAACAACGCCTATGAAAATAGCAAGATATATAAAGAACAAACAAAAAATTGGCATGACCAGAGGATTCAGACGAAAGATTTTCAGTCTGGTCAACAAGTATTTCTTTATGACTCCAGACTTAGGTTGTTTCTAGGTAAATTCAGGTCCAGATGGATAGGGTCATTTGAACTAGTTAGTTTCTCTCCTTTTGGGGTAGTTGAATTTAAAATAACAAAGGGATTATAGCCCTTTATAGTCAATGGGCAGCGACTCAAGCACTATATTGAAGGGGTCCATCACGTCAAATTAGATTCTATCATTCTTAGAGAAACTTAAATTAGGTCAAACCAACTCAAGCTAACGACTATAACTTAGAACTATACTGCATAACCCTTATTTTCTTGTTCTTCTTTTTTCTATTTACTTTTTTAGGTCAAGTCAATTTTCTAATCCACAACACGGCCCATTTCCTATCAGCGCGGGTTGTGTTCGATGATGGTATAAAAAGATAATTTCGATAAACATGGTCCATGTCATTTAAGCAAAATGGACCGTGTCATCATATTGCGAGTAGTGTGTTGTCATCTATTTCAGCACCTTGATCAAAGCATCCATCAAATATTTTGGGAAGCGCCACGCGTGACACGTCAAATCCCGCTGATTTGCACGACTCACTCTCAATTTTGTAAAAATGGACAGTGTCAACACTCTAATACGGACCGCGTCAGTCAAGAGAATGTTAATCACACGTAGTGAATAGTATGCATCAACGCCTCATACTTTGCATGTGTGATTCTTCATAAAATAGCACGGGTGTGATAGTTCAGGCCGCATTCAATCTTCGCGTTATGCATGCCATCCCATTAAGTCAACACGGCCCGTGTCTTCTTTGTAAAACGGACCATGTCGTTGACGTATCACATCAGTCAGGGCACGCATCCGCCCCTAATTTGTCGTAATCCGTGCAATGCCTCGATTGTCGCGCCAATCGTTCATCCATCGCCATTATTGAAGGGTAAGTTTTTCTATAAAAACATGGGGCACTTAACCTTCTTCACTACCGTTCCCGTTTCGAAAGCTATCCACCCTGCCAAACACCTACTGCGTTCTGACTGGCCATGCCCTTCTTCTTCAGCAACAACATCGCCGCAATCTTCCTTGATCGCGTTCATCCTTGTCAGACGGATCCTCAAGCACGACTGCCATCTGCTTCGACACTCGCCGAGTCACGTACCACACACAGTCAGAACGTAAACCGTCCTCAAGCAACCTGGCAACGTTTCCTCACGCGATCCATCATCAACATCGAAAGCGACCCTCTTTGCCGACACGACCAGCCCGTGACATACCTGTGGCCGCTCTCTCCATCAAGATCTAGTCGTTACCATATGCTCGGTCACATCCATCACAATGATGTGGCGCCATATGCTTCAACATTCGTCGCTTCATATAGAAAGCAGCCACATCTGGTTTCTTCCTTGATGCATCCTACAAGATCATGACAGACGAAGTTCACACTAACTATGTCAGCTACCGCGTCCACAACTTTCTCTCTCCTGACGGGGCCCATTTTATCAATCAATGCGGGTCATTTCATTGTTGGCTATATAGTCTATTTTGTATCTCAACACATGTTGTTTCCAAACTATTTATGCAAATGTCGCCCCTTGTTATGCTACCTCGACGCCGCCCTCGACAATAACAAGTCCAGGACCCATCCTTGGTCTCGAAAACCATAAAAATTATAGTTTTGAGATAGGGCACAACAGCACGCCTATAGAAGACCAGAGAACTACCTGTGGTCGCCACCAAGTATTCCTGTCACGATGCCAAGCACACGATCGGGATCTATGACGAGGTGGTGACATTATTTGGGCGGGTTGGGCACGGTGGAGTTTCTACTGAAGAAGTGACCCACATATGAGGGATCTATTTATGAGTTCCTGATGTGAGGTTTGTAGTGCTATGGGTTTATGTGATGAATTATGTGTGTGGATGGGTGTATATGAAATATGATAATCAAGTTTTAACCCCTTAACTTCCTCAAATCTGCAAGTGCATAGGTCGAGTAGCCAACTCGGGTATCGTATCCACAGTGAATTAAAACTTAAAGACTAATCTAACAGAATTAACTAATTAAAATAAGAAACTAACTAAAAATAGAAAACTCTAACTAATCTATAAACTTAAAAGTAAAAGAGAATTAGCAAAGTGAGAGTATTATTACTGAAATCTGGTTTCAGAAATGAATGATAAGTTGA
>LTAE01006649.1:0-24789 GCA_001647135.1 Pontederia paniculata
CCTACCATTGATAGAGTTTGCTTACAACAACAGTTATCACTCCATCATAGGCATGACACCATTTTAAGCATTATATGGGAGGCCATGTCGCTCACCGACATGTTGGAGTGAGGTGGGTGAACGCAAGCTACTAGGCCTAAAGGTGATATAGGAATATGCAGACAAAGTTGAATTGATCAGGAAGAGGATGAAAGCTGCACAGAGCCGGCAGAAGACCTATGCAGACAAGGGACATCAGGAACATATTTTTAGAGTTGGAGATGAAGTTATGCTGAAAGTATCACCAACTAAAGGCATCATGAGGTTTAGCAAGAGAGTTAAGCTAAGTCCTCGTTATGTAGGCCCTTTTGAGGTGTTGGAGCTGGTAGGAGAAGGAGCATGTAGATTGACACTACTCCCTTCTTATGAGCGAGTGCATAATGTCTTTCATGTATCCATGTTGAGGAAATACAAGCATGATGACCCAAATGTAATTCGGATGGAAGAATCGAACCTGAATGAAGACTTCACTTAAGAAGAACAATCAGTGAAGATCTTGGAGAGTCGACTTCAACGCCAAGGCAATAAGAAAGTGGCAATAGTCAAGGTGGCATGGAGTCGCTATCAGGAAAGTGAAGCAACCTAGGAATTGGAGTCAGAGATGTGCAAATAGTTTCCCACTCTGTTTGGTAAGTTTCTCTCTTTGTTCTGAATTCGAGGACGAATTATTTTTTTAAGAGGGTTATAATGTAACACCCATCATTTTATAAAGTAAGAAATAAAAGTAAAAATAATAAGTTGGAGGTTGGGCCACACTATAAATAGGCCTTTTAAGAAAATCTGCCAACTCTTTTGACATTCTTCTCCCAAAACCCTAGCCGTCAGGGACCCTCCCTCTTCTCTTCTTTCTTCTCTTCTCCCAAGCACACAGGTAATGGATCTAGGCCTTCTCCTCCCTTAGGATTGTTCTTTTTCTTTATTCTAAATCTGTACCAAATCCATAGGAGGCGGTGAAAGAGAGGCACAACATGAAGAACGAAGAGGAAACTAGATCAAGGAGAATACGAAAGGGAAATCCAACAGGAAAAAGGTAATATGTAACACGACGGATCCCCTTAGAATAGATTTTCATAATAGATCAATGCATGCTAGAGCCTTTTATGATATTATGATGGATTTTATATGATGATCATATGCCATAGATTCTAGTTTTTTAATCCCCATGATGAATATGTGATGTTTATGCCCTAGAAAGGATTTTCCCTATATAAGGTGAATTGATTAGAAATAGATTAATGTATTATGTATATGATGTAGATTTCAAGGCCAAAAATTGTAGAAAACGTGGTATCATAGATCACCATATAATAATATACCTATAGGAAAAAATTTGGATCTGTTCAGAGAAGAAAAAGGGGCGAAACGCGCAGAAATTTCCTGTCACGGCCGTGACGGACATGTCACAGGCCGTGACGGCTGCAGTCGAGAGGACGACATTCGGTCGGGCGAAATTCGCCCAAAAATCTCCCGTCACGGCCGTGACGAACATGATCACGGGCCGTGACGGCGACAACCACGGTTGTGACCATCTGGTCACGGGCCGTGACGATGGAAAATAGATCACCCAGGCACGACCGTGACGACCGTGACGAGCCGTGATGTCGTGTCGTGAAGGTCCTGCAATGTCGCGAACGCATCGCGAGCCATGACTATAAAACCAACCCTGTTCACGGCCGTGACAAGGTTGTCACGGGCCGTGACCATGTTGAAAGTATAACTATTGCCCGGTCACGGCCGTGACCAAGCCTTCACGGGCCGTGACATAACAGTCATGGGCCGTGACCGCTATGTTTCAGGTTCTATTAATTTATTTTGTGTAGATGCTGTGGAATTTTAATCCTAAGGACTAATATGTGGACAATATAAAATGTTAACCATCTTCACAAAATTAATGATGATGCCACCATGCATTGTAATGTTTGGGAGCGACAATGTTAATGATGATGAGAGACTGGTAAATCAGCTGCTATCTAATTCCTGTTGCCTGACTTTCTCCCAACCTTGCAACAAATGGATTTCTCGAGCGTCCTTTTCGGTCGTGGCCTGTGCACCCCCGCTGACCTATTGACGATGCCTCTAAAGACTCATAAGCCACTCAAAGTCACAACAAAGCAACCCTCAAAGTCGTTAATAGGATAAGAAGAACTTAAGAAGATAACCACTTGGCTTAATACTTGCATTGAACATATTGCATTAGTTGCTATGGGAGATATTTATGTATTGAATATATATGCTAAGTATAAAGAAAGTTTAATGATGAATGAAATGTACGTATAAGATGAAAAGATTCAATGATGATGAATGATGGCAGAGGTGTAGTTGACATTTGACTACCTACATGGTAAAGTCATAGCTTACCTTCATGCAAGAAAAGTATGTCAAAGATGAAAGATGATGTAAGAAATAAAGTACATGAAAGGTATATGTATGTATGATATTTGATGATGACCCTTATGTTATGAAAAATGATGTTTAAATTATGATTATGTAGTTATATTCATGCTTTTGATTTTATTATGAAAACTACCTTTCTATTGTGTCATACATATATGAGCTTCATAACTCACGGTGGTTTTGTTTGCCCCCTGCTTTGGATCCTGCAGGTCAGTGATCTAGGATGTCATGATTCCTGGTGATGCTAGTGGCGACATGTGTTCGTGATAATGCTGCTTGCACATGAGTAATGATCCATAGTATGATGTTTGTCAGTCTACTCTCTTTTGTTTAGTTGTAATATGGAAAAAACTATTATGTGATGTGATACTATGAGACTTTATGTCATGTATGCTTTCCGCATTTATGCTTTATGAAAAGAATTATGAAGATTTATGTTTTTATTTATTTTATGTATTCCGCATTTAGTTGACCAGTCTTAGTGTCAACCTTAAAGTCAAAGAAATGTATGATGTGTAACACACTCAAGAGGGCATTCTGCCATGTGGCGGGGTGGGGGCGTTACATCTTTGTTTCATCTTATTTTTACTTGGCATTATCGATATAATGCACCGTATACTTGGCGTCGACTTTTAATGCTTATAGATCCTTTGTTTTAATTTCATTATATATATATGTATATATATATATATATATATATATATATATATTTCTTCATTTTTCATCTTTTATCATATGACATCTTAGAAGTTAATTTTTCAACTTCTCATAAGTCGTCCTCGTATCATATGTTCTTTTATTATTTTATCTTGATTAAGGATCATCAGCACACCAACTTTTTTAGACTGATAAGACCAATGATACATTTTGTACCTTTCATATTGTCACTCTTATGATATAGGAAGTTTAACACCGATTAAGGTGTGAGACTTAACTTCCCAAAAAGCTCACAAACCATCTTCGATGCCAAACTTAACTTCTCCATCATCTATAGTGTGCTTGTCTTAATTCATTTTTAATTACAATACAATAAGAAACATTACATGCATCACATTGTTCATCTTTTAACCTAGCTATGATTGAACATGCATGCTGTTTCTAAATTATTGTCATACATCACATCATTTTTACCTCGAGTATCAACTAACATTTAAACTTACTTTGATAAACATATGAAAACAATAAGGGCTATGTTTGGTTGGGTTATAATATAGGGAATAAGAGTTTATCCCCTAAATTATATCCAAACACTTAAGTTATACTCAAAATTTAGAAGCGGCAGTTTTGACATTAAAAAAAAGGTATAACATGAGAAAAAATAATACATGCTATCTAGTAGGTATTAACTTATACCATAATTTTTTGACAAGAAAGTACCTTATTATTCTTGTATCCAAACATAAAATGAGAATAAAAATAAAGTATAAATATACTTATACCATGTATAATAACATTTCATCCAAACACTGCCAAAGGATATATCATGGTCAATTTATTCGTCAAAATGGATTGTCTGTATTGGTCAGTACAATATTGCCCATATTGATCAATACCATCTTGGTCAATACAACTAGTACCGTCTTGACTCAATTGTTGGTAGAGCGGGTTTCGAGATGGTCATATTGGCTAATATGATCGTATTTGGCACTTCGTTAGGCTCAAATCACCCCATATTCAGATGTTGATTGTTCTAAGTAATTTATTTTAAGTTTCTAAAATGAAATTGAATGTAAATCATTGCATAATATAACATCAAACATCACACATCATTCTAATTAAATTAACTATATCCATGACATAAGCTCTAACATGTTGTTCATGCTGAAAAATGCTAATCCTTTCATAATTCTTCCTTCTCCGTAATACAATTGACCTCAATTGCACATCAAATATACATTGAAGAAGAAAATCCACTTACATAACTTTCTCGTGGCAAATCTGTAAATTTTTGCAAGTTCGTAAATTTTTTATATATTCTTCCTCTTGAACCCCTCTCTTACTTCTTCAAGCCACATTAGCATCTCCTCCTCTTTGATCTGATAATGTAGTGTAAGGGTGGAAACTGGTTCGGGTCGGATGATTTGTTCCACCATGACATCATTTGAATGAAAGAAAAATGTAATATTGCACTAATATCTAGTTTTTTTCTAATATATAATTTAACCTAATAATATTTTAAAGTTTTAAATAATAAAATATAATTTATCATAAGAAATCAATTTACTATAAAACATATGTAATAGTATAACCCAAAATATAAGATCATTTGACTATTGTATCAACAAAAAAAAATAAACTTATGAGTTAGAATGTTTATAAGTAACTCGTAGAGTGTTTTTTTTTTTGAGTGGTTCCCTAGCACTCACATGGCACTTATGTACTATATTTTTGTGTACCTCACAACTTTTATGCAACAACTTTGTTCTGTTACGAGTTAAATCACAATATTGATTCTGATCATTAAATTAATTTGGTGACGACTATTAATATGAATACCTTGCTGTCTGAAACAATCAAATTAATGTGATTGCTTTGCATAAACCATTCAGGCGTATCAATCGCTGACAACAAAAATGGAATATGAGGCACATTACATAAACACTTAAACTGTACTTGTACTATCACTTACTATTCAATTGGTCGATCTAATTACATGATTTCTAGGAACTATTTGACTTGTCAAATTAATTCCAGTCATGCATCAATTCAATCATGTAAGTTAAATAAAGTTTTAACTGTAGGGCATAACGGTAGGATTATTATCACAATAGAAAAAATGGTAGATCGATTCCCGACGTAAATTATTCAATATCCATTTATCTCTAGGATACAAAAAAATATTGGTAAAATTATCCCAACCATTAGCACCATGTGGTATGAAGTGAAAATGACCTACTTATTAGCACCATAATTTGATGTAAAAGAAACCACGAATAGATTTATCTTACAAACTTCACTGTGACTCTATCTGATAGTACTTATTACTGTTCTCAAAACATTCTGAAAATGGTAGAGAAAACCTTAAATGGAGATAAAAGAGTTCCCTAGGCATATTTCCTTCTGCAAGCTGGTCTGTACTTGTCAACCGTTGGATCATAATGCACCGGTTAATGATGCACTATGAAGCAGTAAAAGAAAAACATAATTTAGCACCGACACTTGCCAAAACGGAAATTAAAAAAAAAACTTACAAGGCACACATAAATGACCATAGGCCAACCAACAATCTATATTAATCTAATAACATTCATAACAGTATCTAAAAGACAAAATGAACTGGTTATCACATGAAACATAAAATACAAGGCATACAACATAAGGCTACTCGCCTGGTTATTTGGCATCTAAAAAAAATGAGCACGAGGATGCAACGTGAGGGGAAACTGGCATCTCATGTATAATAAATGTAGTTAGCATGGCCGGCAGAGAAAAGCTACCACAAGATTTTCACAAGCTTTGTTACATGGCCAGATTCCATGGTACAGGCACCCATGCCAGTTTCATGGGCGGATTAGCTGAAGAAACAGCGCTCTGATAACTCAGACACGACCCATTGAATGCCTTCCGTATTAATTGTAAGAGAGCTACAATTTAATTGGGACCTTGAAACCAAATTCAATTAGAGAACATAACCAATCTCTACCAGTAAAAGAATCAGAATGGAAACTTCCCTCGGAAATGAAAAGACAATTAGTTGCCTTAAGGACCTTGAAATTCCTCTGCATGACATGGACTACCATGTGAGAATACTCTGCTACACATCCTCCAAGTGTGTTACTGCTTGCATGTGAGCAGCTGACAGAGCCTTCACAAGAAGCGTTGAAGAATAAAAGAATTGCACAAGCAAGATTGCTGCTTCGAGGACCATTTTCTTAAGCATAGTACATGTACAAGCTGTTCATAGCAGCACAAGCAATAGCATTTTCTGTTGGGTGCCATGCTAAATGGAGTAATTTAGTTGTGAAGTCATATGGATTTCCATTTGCATCAACTGCTGGAATTTCTGCCCCTGGAACATGTAAATTCAAAGACAAAATAAAGCTATGTGATTGTATTCGAGCTTCTTTTATTGTATTTGATATTGCTAACCAAAAAAGAACAAAAGAGTAAGAAAATGAATGTTAATGCATATGCATCTTTATTTGTAAGTTTGCAATGACTATAGAATGCATGACAACTGACCTCGTCTGACAACACGTGTTAGGCTGCTCAGAGATCTTGCAGGTCTGGTAGGGTTTTGCACTTGTCGCCTATATCATCTCAAAGAAAAGGGTAAATGAACTGGATGCCTTCACAATAGAATGCAAAAGCGGAAAATCACAAGAAAAGCTAGAAAGAACATAAGAAAATAAATCATTTGATCACTTAACTTAATGTGAGTAGAGCAATAATCACCTATCCATTATTAAGTTTTACAGACAAAACAGGAGAATAACATGTCCTTATCGATCTTCCAAGGTGATTGTGCACAGTTCAAGTACTTAAAAGTATACATCCATCATATCTAAAAAAGTAGACATCATAAAGAATATAGACATATTCATCACAAGAAAGGCATAAATAAAAGCATGAGAACATATGACACATCCCTATGCATTAGGTTTCAGAAAACTCAAATCTATGTTTATAGCAAGAAATGAATTGTTTTGGTATACACATATCTCAGCACATAGTCAGCAGTATTCCGTAGAGAAAAGAAACTTATGTAGCATTTGGAAAATACGTTAACCGGCACAGGACAGTTTACTATCCCAGATGGATTAATAATATTCCATGTCCCACTTAATTAGATGGTAATCAACTTGCTGAAAGCAAGATATTCTTCTACTGATATGAACAATTCACGAGCGGGAATGTAAACACAGCATCAATTTCGGTTGATTTTGCAGCAACTTGCTTAAAAAGTTAAAGAGAAGACATGCCTCATCGGACTTTTACTGGCTTCAAGAGTTGTTGCCTCATTACTACCAGGAACACAACCAAATACACGAAAAAGGTTACTGCACCAGAATCAAAGTTATAATATCAGGAAAAAAACTGACAAGCTATAATGCTGATGTATCCATATCAGCTCATCAGTGGATTTACACAAAGGCATACCTATAAGAACCTGTAGCCACACGCATACCATCTCCACTCAGACAACACTCATATTTATCGAAGATCGAATCATTTTCATATAAATCGCATAACTGAAGAATATACAGAAATTGTTAGTGTTTTATCAACTTCACAGCAGTGAAAGGAAATACATTCAACACAACAATCCAACAAAAGAAATATATCACCTTAGGCCTTAAATGTTCATGGACCTGGAAAGTTGCAACAGGACCTGAGTCCATGTTTATATCCCATAGCTGAAGAATAAATAAGATAAACATGTAAGACGCACCACCTCAGAGAAAGGGTAAAAGACACATATTCTACGAAGAAAAGGTTAACAAGCATTTTGCTAGTATTTGTTTAATTCTGTGCAGAGAGGTGGTTGTGGTGGTGGGGAGAAATGGGAACTGAATATTAAGTGGAAGATTTTTAACAGAAGTATGAAGATAGTTGCAACTTGCAAGCATTTCCAAAAATATGTCAACAAGAAATTTAACATATTTCCTGAACAGCATTTGTCCAAAGTAATTAGAATAACCAAATTAGTTCGTACAATCAGGTCTATGTAATGCAAATGATTTAACATCACTGTAACTAGACCATAAGACAGCATGCATCCTATTTATTTTTTGGTTACAAAAGGAGGCCCATGGGCCTAGTACAAGGAAAGGAAACAATTTGAAAATAAAGGGGTAAGTAAGTCCTTTTAGTGGAAATCAAACTCGAGAATAGAAGAAGGCTGCACCTGTAATTTAGAAGAGATACCATGCATACAAAAAACAAGAAAACATTTAGCCCCAACATAACTGACAAAATAATCTACAAGCAAAAATGTTTACCTAATGAGTATATGAATAAATAACTCATTGGTTGTTGTACCCCAATAAAGCCTCAGAATTTTGAGTAAATAGGCTGTAAGAAAACACACTATAATCAAACCGCTAATTGGACTTTTAGGAAACTGAGTATATCATCGACTAGATGATTAGTACGAACCACATTTTGCATTGAAAAAAATCTGGTCCACGGAGTTTTTAATTTAGATAAATAAGATTCAATGCTATCTGAAGAGATGCTCAAGTATATATTAGTCCAGAGATTGATAACATGCAGTGAAATACTATCACTGAATCGTTAGAAGGTAGAATACGATATACAAGTCATTTTGCTTATTGCATAGTGAATGCATAAAAAGTTGATAGGAAAAGAAGTCCAGACAAAGAAAAGAAGAAAGAACCTTAAGAGTCATATAATCACGACTAAGCATATGCCTTCCATCCCTGGAAAATTTAATATCTGATATTGATGCAATGATCTCTGTGAAGAAGGATCTTGAACCAGGCAATTCATGTTCCTCAAATCTGTAACCAATGATGTTGCACCAGATACCGACAACATAAGGCATATTTCAAGCCAGAAAACCATAACATAAGAAAATTACTTACAACTTTGAATGCCGATCACATAAAGCTGATTGTCGCAAATCTATGAGTCGGATAGAGCCCTTTGAGCTACTATATGCTAACATGTTGCAATGGGTTGGGTGGAACTCAGCAGATGTTATAACCTCTGAGATGTAACACATAAACACTTTATAAGCAAAAGTTGATTTGATATAAGGTACAGAATGCCATGTTCCTATAGTTCTTAGCTTAAAAATACTTATAAATGCAAGTGCAGGAGAAAAGAAGATAACTGAGTAGATAAGATTTTAAAGATACTAACCTTAATTATGTATATATAAAAATTATATGTTAAAAATTGAAAGAAATGGCATAAAAAGGAAAAAAAGGCTTATTCTATCAAAAAATTAGGATCTTGTTAAACATAAAAGGTTCGGTTCTTGTTGTTAGTATGTAATGTTTATTAAGGGATTATTAGTCTGCAGTACACAAAGACAGTCCAAAGTCAGGTATTTGGTCTAGTAAGCAAAGGTATTAAGTTTTGTGCAACCATATTTCATCGAGTTACCACAAAACCTGGATGTCATCGCAAAACAAAAAAGAATTCACAAAACATGTAAAGCTCCAAGAAGACAAACAAGAGGGTATTTCTTGGACATATCAAGTTAATTAGGCATGCTTTATGTTAAAACATTATCCCATTTCCTTGATGAGGTGCAAGTAAGGTGCAAGCGCAACATCTTATTTCGTCGATGGAGGAAAAGGAGGACAAGACACTGAAGTCATCATCCTGAGATGTGACATATTTTTGGAGGAAAAAGATGATAAGCCATTAAAGTTGTTATCCCGAGGTACAACATTTTAAAACTATGAATATGAGACAACCATCAGTTAATAATAACTGTCTACATTGAAGTTCAAAGTTCAAACAACAGCTAGTTCCAACGAAAAACTGTCAGACTAGGTTGGAAGTTGTATGAAAAAAAATGCAACTAAAATTCTTTTGTCCACAGAACTGCACAGGAATACAAGAAAACTGACACAAATTCAAGCAATTACTTGGAAATTCATAACTCTCTAGAAGTATGTAAGGTTTATTAAGAGAAAACCAGTACCAGTTAGATCTTCCATATTTGCAGGTTTTACATCAACAATGTTAAAGCTTTGACTACTAATCTCCAAGTTCCAAAGATTTATTCGGAGATCATCTGCTGATATGAACGTCTCACCATCACTGCAAAGAAACAGTATATGAGTTATTTGTTAATAACAAAGAAGAAACACTGCCCTACAAAAGAAACAAAAACAAAACAAAACTGATCAATGCGCACAAGACAAAATTTTGATGAGAACTATGTTCTTTTCCAAAAGATCAAGGATGAAAGCCATTTTCGGGTCATAACCCAGTACATTTGAAAATGAAACAGCAAAAAAACTGAATAATATTATTCACATAGAATTGAAGACATGCACCCATACAGTGTACAGTTTATAAGCAGGCCCCACAACACAAACTGTCAGATAGACTTTCTCAAAAAAAAAACTGTCAGATAGAATAATATAATTCCACCTCAAAAGAAAAAGAAAAAGAATATTACCAAACAAATGTTGCATTCAAAACCAAATACCATTGATCGAAGCTTGTCATTCCACATTAGAAACATGTTACAGTTGTTTATTCCTAAGGTAATATGTAGCAACATATTTGTTTCATGAACCATAAAGAAATTAACTCTAAATTTTATTGGTGCGTCCGATAAGCTTGGGAAAAAGAACTCAATTAAAATTCCCATCTAAGTTCTATGCAGAAACTTTCCTTGTCAGGAAGTAAGACTATTTTCAAAGTAACTTGCGCTTTATTTAGTTCAATATATTATATTTTTTGTCTATATTCAAATTATGATGTGAAACTTTAAAAAAGGATTATGAGGATGTGCAATTATATAACTTATGCCTATTAAAACTTAAATAATCTTTTTGAAGGTCAAAACCAAAACAATCTTTCAATTTAATTTTATAAGGCAAGTCTGTGTCTACTGTCATTGGCCCCCAAATATCCTCGCAAACATTTTTATCACAACTGATCTAAATATAAGTTATGCTCAAGGAAAGAACAGTGGCAACTCAGCATGCGGTAATTTACACAAAATGGACTTTACTAGCAGAGAGTTATACCAAGAAATGATTTTTCAATGAGAAAAAAAAGAAAAAAAGTTAGAGACACAGAAAGAAGCAAGGTCATGGATGATAGAATATCAAAAACCTGTTGTTAGAAATAGAATTTATATGGTAATCATGGGCATGAGCATATATCCTTCGACATCTAGCAGCAAGGGTTGTCTCCTGGCTTGTCACCTGTATGCAATAAAAAAGAGGAGTTTAACAGATGCACCACCTGTATCGGAAGTACCTACATAACTCTGAAGCCAAAGATGAAAAACATTATGGCAAAATGAATTCAGATGTCTGAGTAGAACTACCACAGGCAAATGCAGTGATGGGAACCCCCCCGGAGGGAAGGATTCGCCCAAATAGTATGGTTTTTCAGAACATCCATTTGGAAGATGAGTTCTAAAGCTATTTGAACTTGAGCTTGCCCCAACACCATTTCCTACAACATGTGAAATGTCTATATTCATTTCAGAAACTTGCTTTATCTTCTTTTCTTGTACCTGCAAAATTTAAATAGAAGCAATGAACAAACTATGTAGTAATTGAATGTCAGGAAATAACATAGCTATACAACTAAAGCACCCATGAACTAACCAACTTAAAACACCCAGGCCCTAAACAAATTTTGTGCAAAGAGCTAAGTTATTCAAACAAAGATGTCTCATGAAACTTCAGAGTCTGTTGAAAGATACAGGCAAAATTAACTAGTGACACCAAATAAAGTAGCAGAATGATATACTGGACTATAATTGATCTAAGGTAACAGTATATCGTACAAAAAAGGAATTAATGCCTCTGTAACTTTCTTCCGAGAGAAGAATGTCTCCGTAGTTAAAGCACAACAAATGGCAAACTGAAACAAACCACTTCCAAGAGCAATTAAAGATATTTGAGAGAAAGCTTACATCATAAGGGTTTAGGATGTTGAAGGAAACGAATGCAATCCTATTGTGATAAAGCAAGATAAAATATTATTTGTGCAAAGGAGAGTAAAAAGCAACAAGATAATGAGCTAAACATCTTTTTTCCTGGCCCAACACTATTAAAAACAAAGAAAAACAAAAAACAAAGAGTTACCATAAATGGCAAGAATACAGCCATAAAAATGAGAATATGCCATGGAAACATCAACATGTTGACTCGTAACAGAGTTGAAAATTTTTTATGGACAATAATTTGAAAAATTTCTCTAAAAAATGAATGATTGCTCAATTCAGCAGAATTACTAATGTAGTAAATCAACAGTAAAATTTCAAAAGCAAAAGTAATTAAATGGCACTCTTAATACAATGTTGTAACAACAATGATCATAAGAACTAAGGAGCAACAAGGTTACCTTCCAGTACTTGATCGTCTTATCGTTAGTAGAGAGAAGGAAAAGAACATCACCGACAGACTGACACCACCTGATCTTGTTTATCTTCTCCTCTATTTCAAGACTCTTGAGATAGTCAAACTGCAGTAATGAAAGTGAAAAAAAAATATTTAGAGCTCAGACAGTTGTTACTGGAAGATAAATCTAGTAGTATTCACTAACAATCACCTCAGGTTCATGGCTTTGGAACTCAGTCTTGTATCTGAACTCTGGATGCCTGCTAACTGCACAATCTTGTTTCTCCAGCTCTTGTCTAGAACCATGCTGAAAACCGTATAACACATTTGTGAATATACATGAAAGCACCATAAAAAAACTCAATTGACAAGTTTTTTTTTTCTGAGGGAGAATAATAGATAACTAGTGCATTAACATACAGGTCTAGCATCTGTCCTCTCAAATAAAACCACACGGCCTCCTCTATCTCCGGTGGCAAGATGATCTCCAGATTTATCAAATTCTATAGCTGAAATAATGTCGACTGCAAGACAAAATTTCCCAGTCAGAAGTAAAACAAATATCTCTACAGATTTGAAAAATAGAGTGATATACATGCAACGTACTGAATTAAAGTTCTACTACTGTTGGATAACATGACCTGAACCAAAAGGTAAGCAAGATAGGATAGCAGCTAATAATCAAGTTAAAAGGAGTCCAATAAGCTAAAAACAACTAATCTCCTCATCTATTTCCTCAAAAAAAATCTCCTCATGTGGTGGTCCTAGAAAATAAAAAGCGTCAGCCTCAACCTACACAATCAGCACAACTGGTGCACCATGTCCTCCTGTTTGGTTAATTGCAGATGTAGTAATTTCCCCCAATATGCACCAGCCTTCCCATTGATTACTCTTGAATTCGGTCACAAGTGGACAAACAGAATATAAGAGTAAAGCTAAACGATAGATTCACGAGAGTTAAATTATAGATAATGCCCAGAGGCAATTATCAAAAGCACAACGGAGTAACGTCACAATTTCACCTTGTCACTACATCACAGCCTAACAATAAGAGACGCAGGAAGTACGGTTACATAGCTAAAGAAATGAATTTTGCAACTTCCATCTGAGAATTAACAACAGTGCAGCTATAATAACAGCTCAACTGCTTTGAATCAGAACATGACAATTATTTAGAGCAGGGTCACCAGAAAATCGCCGAAACTAGCAACCATGTTTTAGCACTTCAACAACAAGATTGAATCTGCGTTCTTCTTAAATCATAGCAACAAGAAACCCAACGGAAAGCTTCAATCAGATTGCTCCAAACACCTTACCCGCAAATCGACGAGCGAAAAATGCTCAAGGCGCTCCATTTTCAGCGCAATCAAGCAAAACTCTAATCGGATCTCAGATTAACAACGCAGACGCAAAAAAAAAAAAAAAAANCGGGGAGAAAAGGGAGCTTTTTTTTCTCCTTCCGCGTCGTGATTGCTCGCCCTAATGGTAACGAGGACCTATTTGGTGTCATTTGACATTTGTTGTCTCATTTTTTTATCTATATTTTTCTTGTGTGCATCTTCTTTTCTTTTTTCTTTTTTTTTGCAGTAACGATTAAGGTAATTTTTTAATTTGTAATGTTCTGTGAATAACATTCTTTTAATTTTTTTAAACCAATGAAACGAGAGTTCTCCTTGGCCTCACGATTTGATATGTGTGGACCTTGATCATGATATAGTTTTTGTTTGATTTTTTCTATTGTCTAAGTTTTAGTCTTTGGAAAATAGTACATAATAATTATTAACATGATTAAATAAGAGAGTGCAAGAAAGAAAATTGTTTTTTCTTTTTGAGAATAATAATTTCAATCGAAAATTTTTTGGCCAAAATTTTTAATTATCAACCACAAACAAAAATCAAAATTTGTCAAACAAACGCAATCTTAACCGTAATTTTAATCACAAATTCAAATATCTGTTCACTACAATCAATGCTAATTATTCTTGTTACATTTATGCAATAAGAAACAATAAAGGTACCATACCCCAATAATAATAATAATAATAATAATAATAATAATAATAATAATAATAATAATAATAATAATAAAAATAATAAAAATAATAATATGCCTTGGTAAATTTTCCAGTCGTAACATGTAAAAGATGCAATAATGCAACTCCCATATAATAAGGAAATTTTCGTCCATTAGTGTTCTGATAATTTTCTATCAGCATCCATCTATCATTTACTTTCTTTCCTCCTCCTTTCCCATTGAGACCAGCCTCTTTTTCAACATTCTCATGAATTCATGTTCAATTGATGTACCGCCGAATCAGAAATTGATAATTGTACCTACCGAAAAAAAAGAAATTGATAATTGGAAAGGAACATATCATGAACATCTTGTATTTATTTGTTTTCCTTATTAGCTTAATAGTAGTAATAACAATAATTATCATATACGTAAAGCAAAATAATAAATTTAAAAGACAACAAGCGAAAACTCATCCATGTCTATGATAATTTTGAAAATAATATATCAACAAAAAAGATCGTATATCTAAAATTAATAAACGTCGATGTTTTCATATGATAGAATCCAGTTTCAGTTTTGCTGCTCTCTCAAATGAAAAATGCTAAGAATAGTTGTTTGAAGTTAAAATATTCTACCAACGTAAGTATCGATATTAATGTTTCAAATATATCTATATGGGTTCAATGTAGATGCTCCCTAGCTAGATTTTTTTCTATATATATATGTATATATATATATTCTAATTCAATAGCATGGAAATTCTCATCAGATTTTTATTCTCTGAATAAAAACATATTAGCAACTAAGGGGCAATGAGCTCCTAGAAAAGATGTATAAAGCCAGTAAATTTGTGCACGAAGTGCCAACCTCGCAAAATTTTTTACTTCGTAATTCCTTTAGTATGATTTTACATGAAAATAATAATGAAAAGGTCCAACTTCAAGACCTGCAATTTTATCTTAAAGCTCAGGTTTGCTACTCTTCTTGGACTTGGGTGATGATTTCTTCCCCTTCCACCACTTCTTTACGGTCTGTGATACTTTACTCATGTGCCGCTTAATCTGTTTCCCGGTTTCTTTAATTCCTTTCAAAACCTTCCCCTTAAGATCTTGCTTGGAAGATCCCTTATGTTTTAGAGCTTCACCCTGTGAGGAAAACATCAAAATGAGTATGAAGGAAATGCTGAAAGTTGAAACCTTATCCGACAATATTTGCATGTACCAATTTTGCAGGAAAATCATCTTCATCCTCATCCTCATCCTCATCAGCGTCTTCGCCACCAAAATTATTGTTAAGTAGGTCTTCTCTCGAATACATTTTCATGCTAGGTGCACCTGGCATGTCCTGCCAATGCATTTCACTTTAATGTGAAATTCAAATGAGAGTTTATAATAAAAGGCTTCTAGTACTAGTATAAAGAAGCTACCTGCATGGATCTCAAGATCTTTTCCATTTCGGCATCTTTGGATGGTTTTGCAAGAAAAGGCTCTCCAGGAATCCTGTCCTGCAACCCAAAATGATACATGCTCAGAACACATTTATATGCAAATATACTGAAAGAAACAAAATTGGCTTGCAAGTGGATTTTTTTCTTTGAATGACTCATTTTTCAAAATTATTAGTGCAAGCTATCAAATTATAATTATTGAAGCCATGTCCAATAAAAGAAATATGCTCTAACATATATACAATTTAGGACTCTTCTTTGACTAAATTGAGGATTTTTATTAGACAAGCCTTAGAAACATCCCTGAGATGAACCAATCTGTTCTTCATTATTTCCACTCTCACTATACATCCTCTTTGGTGAAAGTTAACAGTTACTTTATTCCAAGGCTTTTCTACAATATTTCTTAATAATGATCTATTGTATGCCTACATGAGCATTAACAAAAACAGAAGCTTCTCAATAAATCTAATACTCCAGCATTGTTTTAGAGTATTACTTAAGTACATAAAACCAAACAATGAATTATTATACATCAGTTACCTTAGGAACAGGCGGTGGTGGAACTGAGCATGCCTTAGAAAGATCATAACAGAGAAACTTCACCAATGAATCAACTGAAGGTTTGGTCTTAAAGAAAAATTCAGCGACGTCAGTATCAGCATAACCCATGACCTGCATAAATGTTTCGTTAATATTTAGTTCATAGGAAGATACTCCATCCCATGCCCCTCTTCACTGGCATTAGTATCCAATAACTGGCAGGCAATCCAAAAGGAAATAACCAATTACAAAAAGAAAGCTATAAATATCTTTGCAATGATATTAGTTTACTAAAGCCAGAAAAATCAGCACAGTTTGCTACCACTGAAAGAAAAAATCTCATATTCTCAAACTCCCATGAAAAATTGGCAAAAGAACCTGCCCCCACCACAGAACTATCTACTGATGATCGTACACATGATACTGCAATGGTTCCAGTCATTCTGAGGTCAACTGAATGAAGACTTCTACTAAAATGAATTGGAGAAACAAGATGCATGAACTTTTAACCTCTTGGCAAGCACGTTCAATGGTTTTGCATTCTGAATTGCATTGTCCCTCAGTCTCTTGCTCAACAAGCTGCAAGAATAGAAATGAAATACAAATTAAAGAATATATAGGCAAACCCTACTTAGGTCACATGGTCAAGAGTATGACAAGCCTTCACCCTGCAGATAATAGATTTCAGGTTTTAAAACCATGAACTTCCAGTCATCAAATAAGTAACTTAACCTTTGTGCAAAGGCTCACCCTTAGGTTTGAGTGAAACTAAATAAATACATAGAAAATGAATTGGATAATGCTAGCCATAATCAATAACTAGAGAACATGTAGCCATAGTATAGTTAAAAAACAACATTAGATTGTGTGCTTGCAAACTTGGTCTCATACAGCTTCTTCTAATCCTTCTTCCAATCCAACAATCAAAATTTCCATAGAGTCAATGCGATCAAGCTCAACATAAACTATCAAAACAGAACAAAGCTCGATAAAACTCAAAACCACATAGTTATTTCAGATTCAATCAAGTTCAAGTTCCATTGCAATATCATATCATCTAGTCTTGGTCACTAGTTTGTATTAAACAACTAATATTCCTAATAAGATTAATCATTTATGTAAAACGTCCAATCATTACAATATTTCAAATTGGATTGCTGCGTTGACATCTTTGCCCTCTATACTCAAATGTCTCAGCATTCAGAAGTTAGAGCAAAAACAGAATGGCTTCGGTTGGCTTATTCAGATTCTTTCAAATACTTAGTTTCTGGCCAATATGAAATTTCCAACAAAATAAACTATCATCTAGTTCCATTGCAATATCATATCATCTAGTCTTGGTCACTACTTTGTATTAAACAACTAATATTCCTAATAAGATTAATCATTTATGTAACACGTCCAATCATTACAATATTTCAAATTGCATTGCTGCGTTGACATTTTTGCCCTCTATACTTAAATGTCTCAACATTCAGAATTTAGAGCAAAAACAGAATGGCTTCGGTTGGCATATTCAGATTCTTTCAAATACTTATTTTCTGTCCAATATGAATTTTCCAACAAAACAAACTATCATCTATTGTGTTGTGACAACTATATTTTAATTGAAAGTAAAGTATGACTTGTGATTGTCATAATGCATCAAATGAAAACAAAAAGCTTTTCATTATCCAAGTCTTGACCATATCTTTGACTTTGTACAAAGAAATTCTAGTGCTTGTCCTTGATAACATCCACAAAGAGAGCTCCTAACTAAAAGTCTTTACCAAATCCAACTTCAAATTTTCTTTTATAATGTCTGAGGTGATCAGAAAACCTACATGTCAGTTCTATGTTTCTTTTTGAGGGAATATACAACAGCATTTATTTAATTACTACTTCACAAAAAATTAATTTAAGTATATAGTAATACTAGACATAGATTCATCCTGCAGTTATAAGAAACCACATGTTTGATTGCTAACTTTAAGTATCCAAGCCATATTAATGTTAGAGGAACACCAATCTGAGATAAAAATAGTGGAATGAAGAGTCAGGTTAATATGAAGGCTGTTTATACTGATACGGAAAATGCCAAAAACAATGGTTAAACTAGCAGGCGTCTAGTTGTGTTAGATTTCATGTTCTAATACTTCTGTGCAACTCTAATATTTCATAATCCGAGAAAGTATTTGATGAAGTAACGAAATGACAATCAGTTAGCAAATAGCTCATCTATGAGTTCACAGTACTAGTTCTTCTGACAAAATAGCTATATAATGATAGAGATCGAACCAATGGAAGTTTCCATGGGTTCTCAATCCAACTACGAAAAGTTCAAACCTTGAGGATCGTACACTGAGAAGTCTAAAGGACATGTGGTTCTAAAGGAGCCAGCAAGAAATAAAGGTCTGAGAAGCCCCACAAGGAAGAAAATAACATGATAACATATATGCCTTTTTGAATTACCTTTTGGTAGACCTTGAAAGAAGAAAAAAAATCCCAGTTGAAATTTAGCCCTACTAAACAAGCCTTTTAGGCATGGTCCAAACTTAAAAGCTTAATGTGAGAATTGGATGTTTAAAGAGCGTGTCTCAGTAGTTGTTGATTTATATCAATACATATTAAAATCAACCCTACCCGATTAAAATCACATCAAACTCGCTCAAGCATTGGAGACTGGTTAAGATATGGTAGAGTCTATCCAATGAGGTTTGTACTACTTCTACTGGACTAACTCCTCTAGAGGTTTATCAAAGATACTTCAAGCAAATCATCCTAGATAGTTCATCATTTTCCAATTTGTAAATCCAAATTAGGTTCATAAAGCAACAAAATCTGCTATAAGAAAGCATCAAAATCCCATATTTCTTACATTCAATTTATCTCCTTTCTCCACGATGTCGATCTGAAGAATCCAATCCGCCTGTTCCTTCTTGAGATTGCACACATTCTCTGCGATCTCGATGATTTCGAACTCTGAGACCTAAACATGGCACAAAGATGCAAACTTTGGACTCCAAACCCATACTTGGAACCAATTCAAATTGAAATTTTGAAGACGAATCGGAAAATACCAGGAGACTACCTTCTTGGGAGCGATTTGGGCCTCCTTCTTCTGGGCTTGGGCGTGGATCTGGCGTGCGATCTTCTCGCAGACCTGGCATTTGATAAAAGGGACGTCTTCCCTTCTCGCCGACGATGAGACCTTCTTGGGCGCGGCGGCGGCCGTGAAGCCAAAACTGGAGAAGAGGAGGAGAGCGAGCAGTACGAAGGGAACTCGAGAGGAGCTCGCCATCGCTGTGAGCTCCGGATCCTCCGTCGTCTTCCAAAGTCGATCTGATGGACTTCGGTCTGCGCACAATTTATAGTATTTATGGAAATGGGCTCGGCCCAACAGCCCAAACGGATCTCAGATTACAAGTGCACCGACCGTGCGCTCGCCGAACACGAGAGGGCTTCCACTCCGGCGGCGGCAGCGGCGGCGGCGGCGGCGCGGGAAAATGGGAGTGGATGAGGGAGACGGCGGCGGGTCCGACCAGCTGGCATCCACGGCAGCATCTCCTTCATCTTCCGACCACGACGAAGAGTTCCAGCATCAACCAGTTCCGACGGAAGGGAGAGGTGTCAGTAGCGGTCATAGCTCCGATCGGGCTGGCGGTCTGGAATCGGACGGGAAAAAAGGGAGCTCTAAGTGGTAACGAGGAATCCTTCTGTTTTCTATATCGCCTCGACTAATTAATGTATTATGATGTTATTTGTATTCGTCTCTTTTTTTTTTTCATTTGTTTTTCTCGTCTTCTTCCTCATCATTTTCTTTCTTTCTTTTTCAATAATGATTGGGAATCTGTAAATAACATCTTTATTTTTTGAATCAATAAAACGAGCGTTGTCCTGTGTGGACCTTGATCATGATGGGATTTTTGTTTGATTTTTCCTACTTTCTAATTTTTAGTTTTTGGGACGATAATACATAATATTGGCATATAGCGTCACTTTGGACCAACAACGAAGCATGAACGTTAATAGATATGAAATAATTAATTTTAAATATCATAATTAAAGATAAAGTTTAAGTAATAATTTTATTAATGAGTTTATATATTTTATTAAATAAGGTTAAAATTAAAAAATATATATATATATATTTTAAACGCGATTGAAAAAAAAAGAACTTTTATAAGAAAATGAACATTGAAGTTAAAGAAGAAGATATTAACTTTTATTCCTGTTCGTTAGAAAAGATAATCAAACGAAGTCTCATTTCCCTTCTTCTAAATTTTGTTTCTACCGCAACTAAATAAGATAGAAACTTCAAGCAATTTTAAACCAGTTTAGTATATATACAATATAATTATAAGAGTATAAACAATTGTTTTAATCTTTCAATTATTTTTCCGGTGGAATAATCTTACAAAATTTGAATAGTAGAAATAACTTTGTAACACGAAGAGTTATTTTGATCTTCAAAACTTTCATAAATCTATATCTTATTTCTTTTATGATGTTAAATATGTTTTCATATGTAAAGCCACATGTCGTCACATGTAGAATGAGGTGTTGGAAACTTAGTATTTTGCATTTGACCCAATAGAGATATGTCATGGCAAAAGTGAATATCTAAAATATAACAAGGATATATATCATTTGCAAGACATTTAATCATGAATAGCTTCACGTTATCACTGTATCATCGCTATTTGTTATTTCTACATAATTAAAATATGTTGACACAATTCTTCCATAATTTATGAAGTCAATATGATAAAATATATACAAAGATATAAGTAAAGAGAGCATGTTCTATAATATAATTATCATCTTAACCAATAGTTTTAGTTACTTTCAATTATTTTCTTTTTTTTTCCTTTACTTGGCTTTACCTTCTTTCTTTCAGTGACATAAGCCCATCCGTGACAAGAATATCAGTTGTATCCATATACTATGATATATATTATCTCAATATTCGGTATATTCTAAGCCATGCAGTAGTTAAGGTCATTTTATTCTTTTCTAATTTATCTTGTCAAGTTTATCTTTTATTTCAATCAATAATGAGCGATTATCAGTACATAGAAGATTCAAGTAGCTCTGACACCAGTATGACTAGTCAAGCCACGAGGTCTCTTTTTGACCCAAACAGAACTCCATAAATAATAGTCAACGAAGGAACTCGCTTACCCCATGTTTGAGATTTATGTTAACAGTAGGGATAAATCCCTCAATTCACCGGGGACCATCCTATTCAGGCACGAGTTCAATCACAAATATTAGCATCCTCAATTCACCGGGGACCATCCTATTCGGGCACGAGTTCAATCACAAATATTAGCATCTTTTAATTCTTATTACTTGTGAGGCTAGATTCACGTGAAAATTCGCTAGTCTTACCTTAATCAAATTTATGCAATCAATTAAACGTAACAACATGCATCCTAGGATACGACCCATGTTGTCTTCCGATCGGGTAGTGTTCGTCGATCAGACACGATCGGTTTTAAGGCAGTATGAATCATTTTCAGAGGAGACACGAACGGGTTCAAGGCAACGCGTTCCGTTTTGACTCTAGGGTTTATGTTATCGTCTTCGTTTGGGGTGCTTCAAGGCAACACAATCTATTTTGACTCTAGGGTTTCTGTTATCGTCTTCGTTTGGGGGAAAACGGGTCGCGTGGTGCTGATCGACGCCACCCATTTCATACTTTACCATACGGGTCCCTTGAGCGTGGACCGTGTTCATACGGCACACGATCCATTTTGCTCATGGAGGGTGTGTTTGTCGGAGGAAATGACTCATGTCAAAGGCTAACACTTGTCGGTTCGAACGTGGACCGTGTCATGTAGACATATGATCCAATTTCGACAATTGGAACTTTACCATTTTTCAATCGGCGGACACAACACGGTCTATCTTCTATTAGTGTGGTGGTGAACACGGCCCCCGTCGATCGGACGCGGTTCGTGTTTGGGCCTCCGATGCCCTTGTTGGTTGTAGTTTCTTCTCCATCTCGATGATCAATTAGGGCATACAATTAACTACTTATTTTGTAGGATAATCATAGGCTTATGACATAGACTATTAATTATTAATCTTATCCCTATCATTCATTTACTTCGTCATACATATATGAAAAATCCCAAAGTTGATCCTCCTAATTATATACTTGATTATCGGTTAATCTCCCCTCCTCGTTCATCATTTTTCCATGCGATAGATCTTCTTCTTCTTCTTCCTGTAGTCCTCCGAGAGAGAGAGAGAGAGAGAGAGAGAGAACTTGTGACAGAAAATCTCGTGTCCTTAGGTTTATATAAGGAGCTCTAAGTAGTTTAAGATGGACTTAAAATGCGTCACGCAGAGTCGACACAACCCGTATCCGAATCTTTTGTGAACCTTGTCTTGATAGCAACATGGTCCGTGTTGGACATTTTCTTTTTCATCCCGACTTGTTTCATAAACCGTGCACAACACAACCTGCGTCCTGGTTGGACACAATGCGTATTGGCCTTTTCTCCTCCATGATGTCCTATCGTCGTAAAGAGAGAGGGAGGGGGAGGGAGAGAAATTGTGAGAAGAGAGGAAGTGTTGGATCCTATTTATAGGTGATGAAAAACCCTCTACTTAGAGTTCGAATCAAATCATAGTTTCTAGAAAGTAATTTGGGTAGGAATAAGAGTATTAAGTTGATTAAGAAAATATTGGGATGACAATTTGACTTTGATTCATACACATCCTTTTCCTAAACCTAATCATATCATATCATATCATATCACATCTTTTTATACTTTTATTATTTATTTTGAAAATTGAAGGTATTACATCATATATTGGTTTTAGTTGTGATTAGGTATGAAGTCATACTTAAGTAAAGATGGACTTTCATGCGTGCTCGTATTCGTTCTTGTGTCTTGTTACTATGTTGTGTTGTGCTAAAAGTTCTTATTCGACGACCTGACCTAGTCCGACATGTTTTGGCTATGAAGTTGTACTCGATTCGGCCGTTGTCGTTCTTATTATTTTTATTCGATTGATAAAAAAGGCAATGCCTTTAACATACCAGAATTACAAAGTAGGGGTGGGTACATTGATTCCGAGCGAACAAAATCCTTTCCATGGCCATTGGAGGGAAAGCTAGCTCCTGCGATTGACCGACTTCATATGGCAGCTTGGCTAGCCAACCTGTGTAGGAATCGGCCTCTCTTATGACATGTGATAGCTTAACAGTCCATGGTTTAATGATCAATTTACGTATATTATCTGCCATCTCCCGAAGATGAGGTCTAACTTGGTAAGTACTTGTTAGGATGCTCACCTCTATGAGCGAGTCCTTTTCCACAAGGAGTTGGGTGTATTGGTGTTCCCTGGCGATGGTTAGCCCATGTAGTATGGTTGCCATCTCCCGAAGATGAGGTCTAACTTGGTAAGTACTTGTTAGGATGCTCACCTCTATGAGCGAGTCCTTTTCCACAAGGAGTTGGGTGTATTGGTGTTCCCTGGCGATGGTTAGCCCATGTAGTATGGTTTCCAGTTCCGCTTCAATAATGAATGTTGTCGTTGATGGGCCGGTAAAATCTCCGATCCAATTCTTCGAAATGTCCCTGTACAAACCTCCAATTTGCGTTTGATGTGAGTTTTGGTGAGACTACGAAAAGCTTCCATCAATATTACATTTCATCCATCTTTCCTATTGTGCTCTCCATTATTGTTCAGTGTTGTCTCATAGGATTCAATAGACATTTTGACCATTTGTCAACCAAGGCCATGCTAGCTGAAGTGTGAAGAATGTCATCTATAGGTTTGCGTGGCAATTGAAGTCCAAATCGAAGATTCTTGATTCCTCCATTGCCATATTTTCTAACAGGCAATAGAAAAAACAAGTGGCCATGTGATTTTGCCTAAAATGGATCTGCATTCCTTGATGTTACTAAGTATCCATGTTCTAATTGGCATGTGAAGGAAATTATCTTCGAAATTATTTGACACCAATTGTCTCCATATTGATTGTACCCAGTGGCATTCTCGAAGCACGTGGGACATGTTCTCTGTGCATTGTGAGCATTTGCTACATTGGTCAATATCTGCAAAATCTTTACTCATAGTAAGCAGTCTCCCATGTGCGAGCAGCCAAAGGAAGCAGCGTATTCTTTGAGGGCCTTTTCATTTTCATATGTTGGACATCAATATGTCCTTCATTTTCCAATTATGTTATGCTAGTAGTTGATACGCAAGCCAGTACTAAAGCACCCATTGGCCTATAACGACTAGCAAAGCTTGTCTGGCTCTGATGCGTAAAATCCAACAGTGCAAAAGAAAGCCAACAAGTATACTGATCGCGCACAAGTAATATAGAAGATGAGAAG
>LTAE01006651.1:0-20063 GCA_001647135.1 Pontederia paniculata
GACGCGGGTTGTCTTCTCCTTGGGCATGGGCCGTGTTCTGGCGGCGGACTTGACGAAACCCTAGTGCCATCGCACGCGGATCGTGTCCTCCCTAGACTCGGACCCGTCCTAGTGACGAGAACGAGAAAATCCTAACTGTCATGTTCCACCGAGCCGGACCGGGAACTAAGAAACACGATAAACCAAACTCAGCCAGTTTTTGGGAAACAGAAACCCTAGAAAATAATATAACTGAAATGGATCGTGTCGAAGAAGAAAATGGATTGCGCCCCGATATTAGAAAATAAATAAACAAAGACTGCGTTGCCTAGCCTAGACCACGTGGATTGACCAACATGAAAATGGAGTACAGGACGTGAATCGTGTCGCATCCTAACACATGTCGTGTTCCAGAAGATCAAGAAAGACAATGAAGGAAATGACTCTCGTCGCTCCCTGACGCGGTCCGTTTCCATTGAGGAATGGAAAAATGTGATTTTTATGTATGCTATATCGTGATGAATGAAAGTTAAAGAAAAGTAAAAGTCTAAAGAAAGATAAGAAAGATTAAGAAAAATAAAAGATGTAAAATGAGGATCTTCATGAGCATTGATTGCCAAAGGGAGAAAAGAATGAAAGTTAAGAACGAAAGTTAAAGATAGGAACATGGGGTGTAGCTGAAGGCAAAACAGTGATATCAATGAAATCCCATGGCGGTGAAGGCAAAACACTTAGCCACTATCCTGTTGTATTGGACACTCCACTTTATGCAGCGAATTCAAGAGTTCCACCAAAGGGAACTCATGCCCCCACAAAAAAGGGTCATCGTGGTGTGTATAGTCATATAAAGAAGATACATGAATGTGACATGATGTTCCCTCTCTTCACATAAAAAGATCAAAGATGAAATAAGTTAAAATATAATTTCTAAGAAAGAAAAGCAAAGAAAAAAAGGTGTAAAAATGAAAGTAAAGAAAATGCAGAATCAATGTGTTATATGATAGAGGAAGCCCAAAAGAATAATCTACTGGATTGATATTTGTACCTTTTTCTTTATGATTCATGTTCTACTAAAACCTATTTATGCAAACATTTTCGAGGTACTATTAAAAGTATTTTCCAACATTATTTACTTATTTTTATCTTTATTTTACCCTATATGAGCCTTACATACTGGGAATTAGCTCACGAGAGGATTTCTTCCCCTGCATTTGGGTCTTGCAAATAACCAAACTTAGGTGATGATGATGACGTGGATGACGAGAAGGTTCATGACAACAAAGAAGATTGCACATGGCATGAACTGAGTCAATTTAGTTTTAATAATTAATAATTATGTAATAGTTAGCGTTAAGTAATATGACATTGAGTTTATTTATGTTGGATCTCAGACTTAGTCTTTATTTTTAATTAAAATCTTCCGCATGAAAAAGTTTATTTATATTCAGTTTTAATTTCCGCACATATATATATGAAAGTTGTATCCCACAAAAAGGATCAAAGTAAAATCAAGATTAATCATGAGTAACGTCCCTAAGAGTCACCCGAAGAAGTATTTGGAGCGGCTTTTGGGGGCGTTACAGTCTTTGT
This sequence comes from Pontederia paniculata, assembly GCA_001647135.1. NCBI lineage: Eukaryota > Viridiplantae > Streptophyta > Magnoliopsida > Commelinales > Pontederiaceae > Pontederia > Pontederia paniculata. The sequence continues at coordinate 1,570 of LTAE01006651.1, forward strand.
CATTATGGCTTCAATGCATAATGTATTAGGATCAGTAAAGATTGTTATTTTTCTCTTCTTTTCCCTTCATCAAAATACAATTTGACGCTGAAAACAAATGCTATGAGGATAACCAAATTGCATAAAATTATATAATGAGAGACTGATTGCCTCTTACAAGCATAAGAAATATTATGACAAAAGTATGAGAGGAAGCCTATTCTAGTCTATGTTGTTATGTCTTATGACTTCAATGCATAATGTATCAGGATTAGTGAAGGCTGTTTTTGTTTTTTTTTTCTTTTTTTGTGCAGAGACAAGAGATTGAATGGACTGACAAAGCATACTTTCCAGCATTGACATATAGCACAATGATGCTAGTGTTCCATCTTATATCTTTTGTTGCCTGGCTGAATAGCCATTTTGTGGATAAAATCTCATAGACCTTGTGAATACCTAAAAAATAATTATTTTAAGCATTATTTAACTTAAAAATAACTAAAACTATTACACCACCTAGCAACAATTACACCGCAAATTAGAAGACGCAAATTTTGCCTTACATGTTTTTGACAGATTGGTGAGGCAGGTCACTCAGGGATCCTTTCACTAGTTCCTGAGCCTATGGAAACTAATTGCAAAGGCACCTCCATCCCAGCATCTCTATCGGCAACGCCTGGAGAATCAAAATGACCAGAAAATTTTCGTGCATTCAAATATAACAAAGATAAATCGAAACTACCTATGCAACTGCAATTGCATTCCTTTTATACGTTTTGGCGCCCTTCTAAGGTTCAACAACATTTCTTCTGCTTTAGTTGTTTTAAACAACAACTAATAATCCATCCTACTAAAGACGGTATCAATTGACCAATATGCAAGATTACCGGTCACAACACTTTTCCGCAGAGAGAACTGGAACGAGCTAAGAGCGCGTGAGTACCTCAAACAGTTCATTTAGGCATTGAAACAAGCACATCGTTCGTCCAATAGAATACGAGGGAAGGCAAAAGGAGGAAGGGAACTGGACAAGGAGCGCGCCAAGGGGCCTCTGTCGAGACGGGGAAGATCGCGGGTCCATCCATCCGCGTCTCAGAGAACCAACGACAAACACCAGAGGATCAACTAGCAATGGGGAAAGTAGCCCATTTGGCATCTGTGTGGTATTTATAATGCCGACGGGATTACAATGGCGTTAAACGCCACAGCGATGGAACGGTTCTGATGCAATCTTTGCTTTGTTTATTTACTAATAAAACCCCTTTTTGTCCCCGTATATCTCCAATATCTAATATGAAATTTTCCCAAGAAAAATACTGAAAAGTTATTTATCATCAGATAAAGAAAAGTAGTTATCCCGACTTCATTAATTTTACACAATTTTATTCTGGCTTTCTATTTTTTTCAACAAATTAAGAATGCCGTATAAAGGATATTTTGGTAGCATAAGGGTTTTGGATGAAATGAGTTAATTAGGTTTAAGAAAAATTCAGAGGATTAATTAACAGTTGAATAGTTAAAGACGAAAAAGTGAAGAAAATAGAAGGTGCAAGGATTTGAAGTAGAAATAACCCTGACAAAAAGACTGATGGATAACAAACACAAGATTAGTATTAAGTATACAAAACAGGATAGTAGCCATCCTGGCATTTAACAAGAAAAAAGAAGCCAAGATATTCAAACCCTGACCATTACTTTGACAATGAAATGAGGAAATGCATCTGAAGGAAACAAGGACATACAATAAACCAGGAACCACACCCTAGAAGATACATGGACTAGGATCAAACAATTTTACAACATGCACCCCGTTGACAATAATACTGGAACGGGTTAAGCATGAATTCCTTCGAACACAAGGAAAACCTAAATGACTGAACCAGCACAAACTGGAAGGAATGATGTGCCCTACGGAAGCAAAACAATGTAAACCAAGCTACAACAAAGTATACAAGTCTCCATGTCTCAAGCTTAAGGAGCCTCTTCGGATCCGGTAACAGCAGTTGCAAGCCAATCTGATGCAGAAGCTTGTAACTCAGCATCTACAGGAAATTCTAAATGCAGAGGCGTAACAGCTATCTGTTTCAATGCAAGGAGAAAAAGGTTAGCTAGATAAATATGGAGGTTTTGCTAGATGGAAGATGGAAGAAACTCACATAGCCATTGTCCAAGGCCCTGAAATCTAGATCTTCATCTGCAGCTTCCTGCTCCTTCTCCAGGAACTGACATTGAGAAACAAGTTTACTTCTGCATCTTTTATCTCTTGCATGTCATTAAAGTACATAACCAACTTTCTTGATAGATCGATCAGGTATGTGATTTCTTATCTTGAAAACTAGAATTTGATACCAAGAGATACCCAAGATATCACATTATTTTCAAAAGCTCTCTTGTTCAGATTTAATTTCTGCAGTCTACTTTGTAATAGGTCTTATATCATTTATAACATCAAAAAGCGGAAAAATACCGAGAATAGAAAGATTCAGAATGCGCCAGAACAAAGTAGAAACTGGGAAAGAGGATGCCACAAGAAATTCAACTTCTTTGGTGGGAATCTAGTATAAACCACTGACATAAGAATCCAATGTTTTCTCTTAAGGGGATGTGACATCAAACTATATGAATCCATCTGAAAACTTCTCAAGGACATAACCTCAACCACGAGATATCATCTTTGTAGCTGATTATTACATGAGGCCTTTAGGAAAGGTTAAGGTATGTTTAACTACAATATGAGCGAAAAAGAAACAAGGAAAAAGTTAATTAAAACTGTTATTATATGAATTCTAAGTTCATACGCAGTTAATAGTACCTCCAAGCGGAAGAATTTCTTCACCACTTCCTTCTGCTCAGGTTTACCAGTTGCAGCAACTGATTCTATTTCCACTGTTTTCCTTTGGGCAGTAACACGTCGTGCTGCTCCCTGAAAAAAATGGTTTATTAAGATAACTGGGATGATATCTAGAAAAACTATCTGGATATTGTAGATATTAGAAACTTACAGCTGCAGAGGCATCTCGCCCGAGCTGTGCAAGCTGAACACCAAGGCTTTGATGCATGGACATGAATTGGGCAGAAGCAGGATGTCTGTTTGCAGACACAGCTAGCCAACTTGGAGCAGACCTCCATATGCTTTGCCTTGTCAATTTGAAGCCCTAATATAATAATTCAATGCAAAAGGATAAAGAATTGATAAACTTCAAAAGCTATACTTTTAATAGGGGCTCCACTTGCTTTTCATCAGTTTCCTCCTTTATGGTAACACACAAAAGCAATCATCTGCACCTTCTAAGCCACGAAATCAAATAACTCATGCAAACATTTATAAGGCCATCAACCCATTTATTTTTTATCAATTTCACATCATATGACATTAAAAGAAACTATTAATTTCCAAAGGGAGATTCAACATGTTTGGTGATAGATCAAGGATATCTTTCAAAAGATAAAAGAATCTTAAAGTAATAAACTCCACATAATTAGTTCATCACAACCATTCTTAGATTGAAGCAATGTTTCTTTTTAATTCTCAACAACCCTGCTATGAACTATGCATGCACCAAAATTGTGAAGGATAAAAAGCCAAAATCCCACTATCATAGGTTCCTGATACAGTGAACACGTACTGTCAAATCTAGAGTAAATCATATGAAAAAGAGGGAAATTTTGGACTTATGCACAAGGATTATCAAGGAATATAGCTGATGTAATCTAGAAAGATATCCTAACAAATGTGAAAATGACCATCAGCTAAGGTTGCATGTGTCTCTTGTTCTAGAGTAATATTGATCTGCTGGAATAGACTAATGAGCTAAAGCTAATAATAAAAAGGTGGTTAAAAGGATAAAGAATTTGTAATCTTTATAACTTGCACCTCTGCATTTGCAAGTAAAGATCGAACAGAATTGAAATATGTTGTGGCTAAGTTAAATGAGGAGAAGATGAAGGCTTTCAATATAGTTCAAAGCTTCAATGACAAACCTTGTTTTTGGCTGGTGCTATCGGAATTTGAATATTTAGCAGGCAATTTTTTGGAAATAGGCCCTTGTCAGCATCCCTAATGGCTGCATTTATCAATGGCAAACAAACATCAACTGCCTCCTTGAAATTGCTTTCTTGACTCTCATCCTTCCTCCTGATGAAATTTAGAGTCATATAGATGAATGGACACACATGAGAAGGATCCAACAGATGAAGGCCAGTGGTAATGAATATATCCCTTACCAATTCAATGAAATAGCTAAAGAAGGTACTCCACACATTAAAGCCTCTCTAGCCCCGGCAACCGCTCCAGAGTAAAAGCTAAAAGAGTTCACATGGGTTATGATCAGTTAAAATGCAAGTGCAACTGACATAAGCTAACATCTCTGTGACTTTCAAAAATTTGCATCTACCCAAAATAAGATGTAAAGCAACTTACTCAGAGGACATTTGTTCTTGAGTCACAACATTCTAATGGATTTAATAATTATCTTTTCTAAATAATGAGTGATTGTCCGCATACTTACATGTGATGACCACAATTTGATCCCTTGTTTATGCCACTGATAACCTAACATCCAATATGCATCTTTTGAGATAGAAACGATATAATAATCCTTGAAGCAAATATGTGAAAAAATATCTACCAGAGCGGGCTTGGACCAGGAAAACATTGCTCCAGATAAAGCTAAAGATACACAGTCAGCCGGAGATCCTGTTCAAATACACAAAAGGGGTGATAAGAATATATCTGACTTCGTGGCTTCTGATGTTTATCTGCTACTCAATGGACATCATCATAGAAACAGAAAAGGAAAACCACCAATATCACAAGATTGCATTCATCATTACCCGACACCTCAAATGCCATAGCACCATCAATGTCACTAGAGCTTACTGCAATGGTATGGTTTAGGGTAATTGAGTGACCAGAAGATGATTTTTCCCTGCAAACGAAACAGATTAGTTAAGCAACAAAACACCTACTGTCACATCATTACCTATATTGTTCAAGAAATTCGCCTTCTATGCAGTCAAAAGTAGATAAAAAAAGAAAGATATGGCTAATCAAGATTCTTAGGTGCTCCAATTTCAAAAATAGTGAACCAACTTATCCCAGCATATCTTGTATAGTTCCTTGAAAGTAAAAGTAGTAAAGTTTGAGGTGACCGGTATCGGACCAAATCAGGTGAAAAGAAGATAATGCAATCTTCTATAACCTAAGATGCATGTCACTCATCAAGAGAAAACAAGAAGGCGGTCCCAAAAGCCCATAAAGGAGCAAATTTGCAGAAGACAAACGCAAATCTAAAGGCAAGATCGACTTTTTATGCACGAAATCGAACAATGAAAAAAAAATCCAAGCAAATTTAAAAAAAAACTAGAGTTGAGAGCCAGACTCCGAAGATTCGTAGAGAGAAAGAAAGGGATGAGAGCTCACGATTCAGGAGCGCAGACGTGGACATCGCAGAGGCCACCGCGGACGAGGGCCTCCACGAGAAGCGTGAGCCCGGGGGAGCCAATCCCGTCCCCGTTGGTTACGAGGACGACAGGCTTCTTGGGCCCGCCGCCGGCAAGGGAATCGGATTCCGCCGCCGCGGAGGAGGAGGAGGGGACGCGGGGTTCCTCATCGGCGGAGGGCGGCGAGGGCTTGAGGTCGGCGCTTTCCTCGTCGGCACCGGCGGAGGAAGGCTTCCGTCCGGCGAGGACGCTCTGGAGGTTGGCGACGAGGGCGGGGGGCAACTGGTTGCTCTTTGAGCTCCCCGAACTACTCGTCATCGAAACGAACCAATCGAAGAAGATGGAGCGAAAGAGAAGAATGGAAAATAAGAGAAGAGGGCGAAATGTGTAGCATTTATTTATTTACTTATTCATATGGAAGGAAGAAGAATAAAGCTCAATAACGAAGAGAGAGAAAGTAAGAAAGAAAAATATAAATATGTGAGAAGAATAAGAGAGAGAGAGAAATATTTTTAAAAAAATCGAGTCAAAAAAGGAAAAAAATGAGTGAGAGAATGTAGGCGGAAAATTTTCGATTAAACTGAGCCAAAAGGTGATAAATTGTTTCGCCAAAACGAAGAAAAAACTAAATAATAATATTAGAAGGACTGCAGTATGCAAGGGATAGATTTTCTATTGAAAAATGAAAGTTTATATTTATTCATAATAATAATTTTCTCATTCAAATGTGATCAAGTTTAGGTAAAAGTTTGATAGCCAAGTCTTGGTCTTTTGTTAAATTCAATGAATCATTAGGTTCAATTGATTTGGCATAACAATTTAATAGGTTTTACGCTTCAAACTAAGAATATATATATAAGGGTTAAGGAGCTCGTGGAGTTTAGTTGATTGTACAAGTATAGTAGATTTTAAAATTTATGATGCTACTTAAATTTTATTTTATTTTTTTAATAAAATAAAATTAAAAGTTATCGTAAATTTTAAATTTTAGTATGCTTCGTACTCGTGGAGTAAATTTTGTAATCACATATTTTTTTCCTATATAAATATTATGTGTATATATATTCACTTTAACTTTTTTTAAAAAAATTATAAATATATAAGATTATTAATATCGATTAATTTTTATCGTGTCAGAACAAACATTTAGTTATGATGATCCTCAATAAAAAATATTTTATATGCGGAGAACTCATACTCCAACTTAATCGGTGAAAAAAAATGTGAGGTCTTGCCTAAAATATGTCGAGACAAGATTTTGTACTTAATTTGTATTTGTTGAGTGCACGAATTCATGTATCGGGAAATGGAAACTGTTCAATTTTCTAAGTGGTTATATGTTTATTATCCATTTAATTAATGATGCTTAAATTACAGAAAAATTGTAAGGGCCAAGTCTCCTCCCAAATATATCCTTGTTGATACATATTATACCGAAAATATATCTATTAGAAAAAGGGTGTGCAAACATAGATTTACTTTATTAATTCATATTATTAGTTAAATAATAAGATTATTATGATCATGATCCTTCTCAATTTTTTTATATAATTTATTAATTAAAATTATCAAATGAGTATTGTTAATACCACTTCTAAATATCATTCTAGCTTACTTATTTTGCCATTTATTATTTTATATCAACAAGTAACTTCATTAATCCTTTTTAGAAAAAATTGACAGTTCCAATAAAATTGATATATTAATCAAATAATGATACTTATTTATTTAATATTGTACATATATTTTTGTACGGATAAAATATTATTTCTATTATCATGGGTTCAATGAATGTGCTACCTACTTAAATAGGTAACATCATACTACCTATCTTATCAACCGTAAGATATTAAATATATGGTAGATCTAACAACTTGTAACAAATTATTTAAGAAAGAGAATATCTCATATTTACCGTATATCCAACATCTTACGGTGGATAAGGTAAGTAGTACGGTGTTACCTAATTAAGTAGGTAGCATCTCCGTTTTTTCCTATTATCATTGTTTATTTGCTTAATTGCAATTTTTTATCATTATTACATACTAATATATATATAAATATATATATATATATATATATGTATGTATATTTATATATATTCAGGTGATTTAAATTATTTCTCTGTAGATAAATAACCTAACGGTGATCACTAAATTTAGTCCAGTATTCAAATAATTACCCAAGCAGATAAAAAAACTGATATTATTCATATGGGCTTAATTGTTATGGTTGTCCCTCAACTTCTTACATTAATGAAGGTACTATCTATTTAAATATGCAACACTTATTTTCTCAACTATTAGATATTAAATTTATAATAGATATAAAAAATTAGAGGAAAAAAATCTAACATCCATCATAAATTTAGCATCTTAAGATTAAAAAAATAGATAACATAATAGATAGCACTTTCGGTAAACTCAATTCATATTATTGAATAAAGAAAATTAAGAGGGAAATAAAAATTTTACCCTAAAAAAAAGTCAAATAGATAAGATGAAAAATATTTACTTCAGATAACCAAAAATTATTATGACACCTAGACATCAAATCATCCATTATATTTTATATTTTTTTCAAAATACTTTTATATAACAAAAACCATATTCATTATATCTTAAGCTAAAAATATATTACTTTAATATATATATATATATATATATATATACTTATCAAAATATAATCATATCATTGATTTATCTTTTAGGCCTAGGGGAGACCTAGGACCAACGGGCGCAATTTTTTACTTTATAATAATATTAAAATGAAATCTTTAATGTAGCTTACAGTAATTAATGTAATCAACCATCTTATAATTGTTTTTTATGTCCTAAATTTTGTATGTAATAAACTTGTTATCAATATCACCAAATAAATCTAATTGAATATAAAAAATTATTCAAACCAATACACGATTGTAATTTTGTTTGTTAATCATGTCATTTGAACTCAAAGATGATAGCCACTAGTCATCTTATCCTTTAACTCATAATTATTATTTATATTAATTGCAATCAGCTTGTAAAGTAATAATAATTATAATTATATCACTGAAAGATAAGTTGAAGAGCAAAGATAGACTAAATGTAAGTTGATAAATAAAATGAGACTACAAGTTATTGATTTTTACGGTTCTGGAAATGAAAAATTACTTATGGAAGAATCCGTTAGTAGTTTAGTTAGTTATATTTAATTTTAGTTATATTTAACAATTTGTATTAATTTTATATGTTCTTTGTATGCATTTAAGATATCCATTAGCAGTTTAAAAATATCTAACTTAATTAATTTATTAGATTAGTAGATGTTAATTTAATTAATTTGACAATTAAAAGATAGTTGTTAATATGTAATTTATTGTAGAAAAAAAAATTATTGAAAAAATTGTTAGTGGGCGTATAAAAAAATTAATCCAACTTAAAACAAAAATTTATAAATGAAGTTGAATATTTCGTAAATTATTTATCAATCGTCCAATATATGCAAGAAGAAATAATTAGATATACTTGTCTAAAATGTTAAAGTACAAAACTTTAGGAAATAAGTTCATTTATAATAAAAGAGGCTCTAATTTGAATTATTTGTATTGAGTCAAATTTGAAAGAGAAAAATCCATTTTTCACGGTAACAAGGAGTTAGTCAATCTATTTCCTATGAAAATGATATTGTTCAAAAATATAAAATAATTTAAGTGTTGTTGTAACAAACGTCGTACCTAGAAGTAAAATAATTTTACGAAATACTAAATAGTAAATTCTTCTAGTCGACCTTTATAACTTAGTTGTGACATCCATTCTAAATTATCATTAGTTGTTGGGATGTTGTCTCAAAACTCATTATAATATATCATACGTATGATTCAATGTCATTGTGAAAATATTAAAGACGCTGACACCATCATGTGAAAAAAAAAGGTTAAATTATTATAGAATAGAAAAACATATGGAACATTGATCTCAAATTGAATTTGATGGATGGAATGTACGTCTCAATTTGGAATAGAGTTAATCTGTATGAATTTGAGACAATGTCTCAAATTGAAATGAAATTTCTCATGGCAATTTGAAACAAATGTTATTTCAATGAGTGATTTTTCGATGTTCGAAATCAGAAGCAAATTTCATCGCAAATGTTAATTTGCGACCAATTTTCTATTTGTAGTAAAAAATATGCAAAAACATCATTTTCTTGTAGTGTCGAGGTGTAAAGCGGATGCTCTACAATCCATTTTTTATACTCAAATTGCAAAGTATATATAATTGTTACATAAATAGCAAAAGAACAAAGGCATTGTTGTAGTTATTATCAGCATACCCATTAATTAATCAAGTTTAGCTGGTTTTAATTAGTTTAACAAAATATCTATATTATATAATTAATGAGTACGGATCCTAAATTGAAAAAAAAATAAAAAAAGAATTAACAATCCTAAATCTAATTTAACATTACTAATTTGATCATGAGTTATATTTTCACTTTTATTCAAAAATTAAAGTAGTAATATATTAAAGGATTTAATGTATGTATACCCTACTTAAGTAGGGTACATTATGTCTCCAATCATATGAGCTGTTGAATCTTAAATATATGGTTAAAATACATATTTTTTTAAAATTTATATTTTTTTATTTATTTTTAAATCAAATTTTTTATATTCAACAATTCAAATGATAAGAGACAAAATGTACCTTGTTTAAATAGGGTACATCTCCATTAGAAAAGCTCATACATCAATGGATCTTGATCATAACCCAAAAATCATGTCTACTAATCAAGGCCATCTCAAAAAATTCGAAGATCTAAAATGATACTATATGGTGAAATTATTTAGTATAAATAGAGAAATTATAATTTATATTAATTGTTTTATTACAATAAATCATTCATAATATTTTTTATAAAATATCCTAATAATTTAATCTTTCTTAAGGCATTATTGATCTAAGATAAGACTTTGCTAGCATTAATTTTGAAAATAATTTCAGCTAAAAAAACCTTACTAAAATTGTTAATATTGTTCTATAGGCAACATATACATTTAAAAATAATTATGTCAAGAAATAAGGAAGCAATTCAAACATGCTGATTATGAGTAACATTTGTTAAGGGACTCTTGATTGTTGAAAGAAAGAAAACATCAAATGTGTAAGAATCGGTAAATTAAAAGAGGAAAAATTATATTGTAAATTAATTACAATTTAATTAGATGCATAATTAATGAGTGAAATGAGAATAATCCCAATTTTAAAAAAATATCATATTCACATCAATTAGCTATAATCGTTAACTTAATATTATCTGTAATAATAAATAAATAATGTATAAACAAGGCATCTTAAATTAGTGGGACATAAAGTAAATGGCATGTCCCTAAAACCGGCACTGCCACTAATTAATTAACTGACAAGTAATTAAGTAAATACCTTATCTTGCACATTCATTTCATGGAAAAAAAATTGATTAATTTGTTAAAATACTTAAGTCTCATATATGTAAATCAAACTACTTTCCTTTATTTTTTCAGCGATGTCAACATATGTTAAAATTACATTGATCATATCTTAAAATCTCATAATCATAAAGTTCGATTAATTTGATGTTAATTCGAAATACTCCCAATGAATAGCTCTACCATTACCACTCTCTTGTTTGGTAAACTCCCAAGTGGCCACTTTCTTGTCTTCCGGATAAAGAGCAAAGAGTAGGGGCTACTTGGTGCAGTGGTGATGCTATTTTTTGCTGCATGATTGCCCTCCCACATTTTACGTTGTGAAGAGGCCGTCAAGGGCCCCAATCCATCTCTTCTTTTCTCAACATTATGAACGAACAAAAACCAAAAGCAGAGAGATCGAAAACCACAAATTTAAACATCAATTGTGGGGTAAAGCGAAATAAATTGATGAAGTGGCAAATATTTTCTTCGTTGACTAAAATTTGGAATGATAAATTTTCATTTTTTTCAGTGATTTTGCTCTCACACAAGTTATTTTTTACCTTCTCAAAATCAATTTCTTTCATATTTGAAAATCATATACTAAACACATGATTTCTAAAAAATATATTTTATTAACTAACTGATATAAATAATTAGCGGATCTGTACTCCGAATTGAAGGACGATGGAGCTAGTAGCCTCGAGTTCGAACTTCGAAGACGTCAATTTGGTCAGAATTTTCTCATGCCGCCATCCATCTAAATATCGGATTAGTTAAGTTCTAATAACTTTGGATCATCGATGGATTGATACCGAAAATATTATATATATATATATATATATATTTATTCATGAATATTTTTTCTTTAGAACAAGCAAAGCTCAAAGAATAAAGAGTTTTCATGATAAGAATCAAACAACTTCTTTTATATTTTTAATTTTGCACATTACTTTTTAGGTCTCAAGACAATTACAGTTCAAGATCACAATGTGAAACGTATATAACGCAGGACCACATAATCACCATTAGCAACTGGATTAACTTATAAAGTTAGAAAAAAATGTCGAAAACGAAGCCGCCATACATATTGTGCAGCACTTGCATAATTAATAAACTAAAAGTGTTGATTCAGCAGGTAGGTAACACTCGCACATCGATTTGTTTTTACTAATTAAAGGGAATGCATTATCTTATGAAAGATGGGAGGATGAGGAGATTATTATTGAGACTTATAATCAAGATTATTAACAGTGAGATCTTATTTAAAATTATAAAAGAGTTGTAAGATCGATAATAAAATAAATATCATAGGATTTTGTGTAAAATCTTAAAATTATACAAATTAGATCGTAGGGTCAACGAAGAATTAAATATAAAAAAATAAAAAATGAAATTTTAATGATTTTACTTATAATAATATAATTTAAATGTCCAAATGAAGTTGAGATCATTAGTGGCCTACCACTTTGAGCCCTTCCACGTTCTTTTGGGACTCGCTGAAAAGTTTTGGCCATCACTCCCCCGCCGGCATTAACCATCCATGTTGCATACCTGCCTGCCTGCCTCCCTCCCTATTTTATCATCTTTCCAAGCAGACAACAACTATAATCTATACACAACAAACATTCGCAATTGCTGTAAATAATTCGTTTTCGCTTATATCGAGTCCTTAATTATATAAAAGAAATATTAAAAAAATATTGAAATAATGTTAAATTAGTGGAATATAATATGATAGAAACTAAAGGTCAGCATAACCGGGTTCGAGCCGAGAATGAAATCGTCTCGGTACCGATCCGAATTTAACCGAAAAAGAGATAATTAAACCCATTTCCGATCCGATTAAAATTAGGGTCGGGTTCAGAATGTCACGATTTGAATAGAGAACTAGACCGGGAAGTTCCGATTATTCTAAAGTTCTTTATAAAATTGTGAAGACTCAAAAACTTTTGAATTACATACAAAAAATATTACACTCATATAAAAAATATTCAACGTATAATAAATTTATTATAAACTTAATAGGCAAAAAAAATTAACATTGATAAATCAAATAATCTCACGAAGAACTATTTTTAACAAGATTCATGCAAAATCTTATGTAAAAAATATAATTGAATATTCAATATTGTAGCAAAAATATAACACTTTTAACATTTATCATTATCATAAATTATTAAATAAAGTATAAAACTCATTATTCAATGATAACACCATGTCAAATTATCTAACACATCATCTAATTATCAAATTGTCTGTAATAAATATATTTGGTCTTTATTTGCGAAAGATTTAACTTTAGAATTTTATTTTTTAGGAAAAAGTCACGACAAGAGATGTATATATACAAAATAAAATATAACAAGTAAGATATAAAATGAGTCGAATAAATAGATCTAAATATATAAGATGAAAATAAGAAAAAAAAGTATATATATTAAAATAAATAATTAAATATTAATACCAGGTCGACATTAACTGAGTATTTTATATTATAATTTGATTTAAACCTGAATTACATAGACTATTTTGAATTTTATCTCGATACAAATCCGAATGGTAATCAAATCAAAAAAATATCTCAATAAATCAAATCGGTACGGATCGAGACAATCGAGTCATCCCGGCCCGTGCTCACCCTTGAAGAAACTCAAATAAATACCTCATCGAGCATACAAATTAATGCACGCTTATCTTATCTACTTCTCCTTTTGTTCGAATATAAATAATGAAGATGGTAAAACGATTAAATTCATGAAATTAAAATAAGCAACATCAAATTATGTAAAAAAATCTTAATATTTATCCTCTATCACTTGTAACTGATGTCAAAGTTTATACATGAAAGTGAACCAAACTTATGAGTCAGAAGGTTATATTATGAATTCATGATGTCTTAAGATTTATTTTTTCAGCTACATTGTCATAAGAAATTGTCAGTTGCACATTTAATAAAAATTTCTCACAGCAACACGCCAACAAAGCATTTGCCATCACGCAACCGTCGTATGCGGGACTGAGTACTGACTCCATCTCCTCCATGGGAGCAATAATCCATGACTTTTGTGAGTATAAAAAAAGTACTGATAAGTCTTTTTCTTCTTTTTTTTTGCCTGATTTGGCTCTTCTCATGTCTGCTTCTCAATCTCATTCATTCGGACTTGGTTTTAAAAAAGATATATATACGGGGATCTAGAGGAGAGAGAGAGACTGCTGGATCCAATGCAGAGAGAGAGAGAGAGAGATTTGAAGTAGCAGTGGACTGGTAATAGTTGGAGGGGACGTGCCCTCCTCTTCAGGAGCATCATCTCTTTCTCTCTCCTCCTGACAGCTGAACAACTAGCAGTAAACCTCTCTTTTGGCTATACAGATTCAGAAAAAGAAGACTACGTGATAGGAACTCGTCAACCATTTCTTGATCACCTTTTATGTTGTCAGAGGAGAGTCTCGCAGACAACTGCAACTTTTCGGTGCCTCAATTAATTTTTGTTGAACTGTGGAGAGGGAAAACATAAAACATGCACAGAGATGATCATAACATATTTCAACCTCTGTTCAGAACCCAATATTTACAGTACTCTAATGGTACCCTTAACTAGTATAAAATCTCCTGATCAGATCTTCTTGCATGCTGCATGCAGTTCCAAGGAAGAAAAAATAAAGAATAGAAAAAGTAGTTCCTTTTATCAAATCATAATTCAAATGTATGACATAGAATTAGAAATATTTGACAGGAAAATCTGATCAGAGTTCACATCTGTTTGTACGACTCTACACACTATTCAATATGTGTCTTTCACATTACACCATCATTATCAATCTCTTATCATAATAAAAACTCCCGTGAAGATTTCAAATATGGCTGTGGTAATGAGTTGACTCGAACAGTACAAAGGTTTCTTAATATTTTTTTACTATTATTTGGTAATGATGGTCGTCTGGTTACAAGTTCGCTTTTTCATTTACAAAAAGGATCTTGTTTAGATAGAGAAAGAGAAAAGAAGAGAGGATAATGAGAGGAAAGAGAATAAAGGATAAAAAATTTTATTCTCCATTCAATCTCAATTTAGAAATAATAAATTTTAATTAATTAGAAGAAAAAATGAGATTAATTTTTAACTTCTCCTTTAAAAAAGATTTCACTCAAATATTTTTTTTACTTTTCCCCCTATTACCATCTTTTTCTCTCAATTCAAACACACCCTAATTGTAGAATGTTATTTTTTTTTCCTAATTTTCGGCATACTTATTTAGATTTAATATTTCACAGTTGAAAAAAAATAAAAATAAAATGTTAACTACTTAGTAGATAGTATTTTCAATCCTCCGTCCATATGCAAAATGTTTTTATATAGTCACAATGCAAAGTGCTTTTTATTTATTGAATCCCTGCTCCAAAAAGAAAAGAAAAACAAAAAACTCTAAACGTTAATACAACGCATGTTGTGAAGCAATGATATCTATTTTGATCTTATATATATACAATCGTACAAAATAAAGCCGTTTTGTAGGCCTAAGGCGGTAATAACATTTAAATTCGCGGTAGACGCAGTGGAATGGGAGGCCCAACCCAACTAATTCTCCACTAAGGCCTTTTGTTGGGCTTTATTGATAAGCATATTGTTTGGCCCTGTTTGGTGCATTCCGATTCCACAATTTTCAAAATATTTTACTTTTTCTTCCGGCGAAGAATACTTTTGAGTATTTTAACCCAGTAAAGATATGAAAAAGACAAATGACAAAACGTCCTTTTAATTTTTTTCGGAAAATAGCCACATATAGTTGCAAATTAACGTGGATAATTAACGAATCCATATGAAGCTAACTATAATTGCTGGATAAAAAGTAAGAATGTAATACAGTGGCTCAATCCAAGGGCGAACTTACATAGAGGTTCGGGGGGCTCCCCTCCAATCTAAATTATAAAATAATTAAAGTCAATAAATAAAATAAATATTAAAAAATAATATAATTATTTAGTCATATAGGGCGATATTAATTTTTATCAAAAAATCTTATGTTCAAACCTCACTATATCTTTTTATTATTTTGACCCTCTTTAATTTTTAATATTTTGCTTCTATATATTTTGATCCCTTGACTTATTATTTTTCGGTCTGTCTATGGCTCAATCCTCGATTTGAATATCAAAGAGTGTTATTTAATTTTTTATTTTAAGTATTTTCCTTTTTAATGTGCCTCCGGATAGAACTCACATTTTTATTAGTTATAATGGAAGGCAATACGGGTTATATAAAATAAAGAGACTGCAAGATATTCTACGGTAAAACAAAATCGTATTGGACTTCTCTTTGTTCATATGTAAATCATTCAAGTTTTATGTCCCTTTGACACAATGTTATTTTTTGAAAAGTCCGTATGTCAACGCTTACAAACTCGGAAAAAAATATGCTCGCACATAAGGTACATTAATAAGACACACACTTTCACATGGCACATACAAAGACGTAGTACTTGGTGTGAGGTATTCATGCACATGAGCATTGAGCAGTCATTTTCATGTTGATATATATCTCATCAGCAAGAGTGCCAAGAAAGATCTTTGTCCACATACAAAAAAACATAGAAGATACTGCACTTATGAAAGATGAACGCCACCACACAGACACACATATCTTGCATGTTTTCACGAAGGAAAGACCTATATCTAGTTCGAAGATGAAGTTTGTAATTGTGGATGCTATCATGCTATATATATTCGGTGATAATGCATTTTACATATTTAAAAAACAATGATATATGGTAGACTTTTATTTAAGAGGAAACTGAATATACTGCAGGCATTTTTGCCGGTGTATACACTGCATGTTAATTACGATCGTCAAATTTTAATGGATGGTTCATATCAGTTTTAGATAAAATAAAAACTATGCACAAACTTTCAAGTCCTAATGGCCGTCGCTTTCCTCCTTCCTCCTCAACCGAGTTCCTCTCCTGGTGGTCGCAGTCTTCAACTTCCTCCCATTTCTGCAATATGAGTTATTGGATACACCTCTTCGACGATCCTGCTATGCAATAATATTATCTTTTTCATGTTGTCTTCCCCTCTTCTTTCTAATCCGTATTATCTGGTTCTTATTTTTTTATTTGATGTTCTATATTTATGGAATGAAACAAAAACAACTTGTTTTTTTTAATAATCGAATAATTTATAATGTGAATAATTAATGCCGCATTATAATGAACCATTTTAATGTTTAATTTTGAGGGTCTCAATGAGGCATGAATTTAGGAGGAATTTCTTCTTCCTCCTCAACCGGCTTTAAACTTTTTTAAAGATGAAAACAAAATTTTAAATTTCAGAAAAGACTATTGAGAGTTGAGACACTATAATTCAATTACATATCCAAAAAAATGGAAGAAATTTGCACATTGAATTAAATTGTTACAGTAAAAAAATCTAAAAGAGTCCCATAGAAGGGTGTTGCTGCTATGCGAATGAAGAAATGATATTTTGTCCGACGAGATTGAAGAGATCCATATTCTATAAATCCAAGACAAAATTTGTAGGCAAGTTATCAATAATGCCATCTACGAGATCAATACCGATCCAATAGAGAAGTTCGGTATGTCCAAATTTATCATCGGAGTCATGAATGGCAAGACCTCAAGAGCTTGACATCTTTTTATGGCTACGAAGAGTCAGAAGAATATCAGTTGGGGAGGGCGACCACCAGGAGAATGAACTGGGATGAGGAGGAAAGAGATAAAAAAGTGACTACTAAATTGATATGTGACTTTTATTCCATCTAAAAGCTCATCAGAACCATTCATTTGAATTTAATGGTTATGATTAACCTGTAGTGTATACACTGCAAAAATGCCTGCAGTATATTCAGTTTCCTCTTTATCTAATATGAAATTTAATCTACTTATTGTTATCATTTATATTTTAATTTTTAGGTTGTTTAGATTTTCATTGTAAAAGTGTATATATAAATATTGCTCACCTCTATATTTGTTGATCATTCAATTCATCTTCATTTTATTCTTCAAACTTTTGTGTCTTCTTGAGTGAGGTTAAATTTATGGACAATGATATTGTAAATGATGCTATTAAATTTTTTATGATACTTTTCAAACTATGAAACTTGTCTCAAAATATCAGTTTTCTTGGTTTTGATCCCCAAAAGATATTCGATTAATATCAGAAGCCTAGAAAAATGCTATGAGCAAGACAAGCCAGCCGACTGCAACAAAGTCACATGACATGCTGTTGAAAGAAAGCCGTAAGGTATTAATGTCGTTTGTCCATGCACGAACTTATTACCATCCAGAAGAATCAAAACCCCCGAGCACTATGACATGCAACTGTGGCATGCTACGTAAGGGATCGACGCCCATTTAGCTGCATGCAACTGTGGCAATCCAGTTCGAGCTGCAGGACGTGATCAGCTACGTGAAGTCCTTAATTTCCATTTGCAGATATTTCGTTTCGTCATCCTTTGTTCTTTTGGCTACATGCATTCATTGACTTTGCCTTTTCTCCTCCAGTACTGTACTTACGCCTTATGATCGAAGAGGGAGAAAGAAAAAATACACATACGTCCGTGCAACGACGATATGTAAAAATGACAGAGAGAGAGAGAGAGAGAGAGAGAGAGAGAGAGAGAGA
>LTAE01006652.1:0-20010 GCA_001647135.1 Pontederia paniculata
CTCCACCGCAAGGGCGGGAAGGTAAAAAGGTAGAGCTCTCACCGCGAGAGCGGGGGTTGCCTTGACCCGTGGTGTAAGGGCCTGGACGACTCTACACGATTTCACGACAAAGAGTAAATGAATGTGATTCAGAGGTAAACCTAGGGTCCTGGTGTCCTCTTATTATTAAAAGTTATCTTTCTTAATTCAGCTTTCTTTATTATAAAAACTAACAAAAATATTATTTCTGTTGATTACCCCTCACCTATTCCGGTTAGGGCTTGAACCTCTAGTGTCAAGCCCCCTAACCGTGAAAGCTTGACTGAGAAAAAGTAGTAATAGAAGCGCAAAAGCGAAGTGTCCTAGTGGATCGACACCTAAAGTACTCGACGATTGCCGTATACTTGCGGTAAAAGGAGTGTGCATAGGTTTATAAATAGTAAAATTTAAAGTGAAGAATATCTTTATATAGAAAATCGTTCCTGGTTAATCCCCTAACCCGTGGTCATTTTCTATTCTACCCCACACTTCGCATCAGTCATCCATTCCTTTAGCTTTGGTCAACCTATCAACTTTTGAACTTGAAACATCTTGTTTCAGAAATCAGCTCAACAAGTTCATCAGTACAAACTAAGTTCCCTTACAAATTTATGATCATCAAAACAATCTCGGGATCCTAGATTCAACATTATGGACGTCCGAGGAACTCAATAAGGAATGAGTGGACGGCCGAAGTACTCAATCAAGAGGCAAAGAACGTCCAAAGAATTCAGGGAGAATTAGTGGACGACCTAGTAGAAGCTTCAAAGAAATACTAAGTCAAGATCGAGCGACCGAAGGATTAGCGTGCAATCAACGGACGACCGAAGGAGCTTTACAAAGGAACTCAATTGAAGTAAAAGGTTGACCGTAGGATTGGTGTGCAATTAGCGGACGACCAGAGAAGGGTTGAAGAACTAAGTTCAAGTCAAGATCGAGCGACCAAAGGATTGGCGTGTAATCAGCGGGCGACCGAAGGAGCTTGACGTAGGAACAAAGGCTAAAGCTCGGAACTGCGGACGTCCGAAGGTGAACGGTGGACGACCGAAGCACCAGACGACAGTTCAACGGATAACTTCACCAGAGCAGTGGTCGACCGGAGCAGAGGAAGCGGACAACCGAGGAGTAGGTGAAGAGTACTGTACTTGCATTAGTGGCTAGTTTTTTGTGAGAGAAATTAGGTCGTTTGTGCAAGAGAAAAATTTGTAATCCAAGTATCTTGGGAAATAACTTTGGCAAATTGATTAGCGAACTTGAGAGCTTGAGTGAAAAGCCTTAGTTCCTCCTTCTGAGCATTCGAGTGACGAATCCAGAATAGAAGGAAGTAAAGTGTGCGCTCAAAAGTGAACACATTTGTAAGAGGTTGTCTCCTTACCCTCATAAGCAAAAAAGGAGAAGAAGTTTTAACGAAGCCTTCGCCCTCGAAGAAGGAGTTTTAGTGATCTCTGGAGGTCTCAAGTTCGAGAGGACCGGAGCGGGGACGTAGGCCAGTAGTTCGGTCAAACCTCGTCAATAAACTCGATTGTGTTTGTATTTTCATTGTCTCTTCATTTGCATGTGTGCTTATTACAATTTATGCATTGACTACTTCCGCAAAGTTAAACTGTTTAGATCGTAGAAATTTTTAATACACCAATTCAACCCTCCTCTTGGTGTCATCTAGATCTTTCAAAAGCATGGGATAGTGATGGACCCGACCGCATTGAATAATTGAGTCAAACTGAAATACAATTAGAATGACCGATACGATTGTATTCCTCCAATACGGACGTGTCGAAATAGCATTGGATAATTTCCAATCGTTTCACCCGATACGACCGTACTCAATGGTATGGTCAGACTGAAATTCTTTTGGGTTAACCAATACGCGTCGTATTCGCAGATATGACCTGATCGAAATTCCATTATGCACAAGCCCATTTAAGCACCCCACTAGATATGACCGTATTAACCCTAACGGACCGATCGTATCGACGCCTTTGTACATTCAGAGTTTTATGTAAAGTATCTCAATTACCCACTCCCGATTTTTCTATATGATCTCGGAGTTACATCACATTCCTATGAATTGTTTCCCTCATTTATAAGTCATTAAGATCTTGAATTCAATGAATACCAAAAGATAGCTAATAGGCTAATAAAGATAAAAGTCGAAAGTTAAGGGATGTCATACTATACCTATGCATTTGAGTTATCATTACTATTTATTGTTACCAACATACATGCATTGTAATTGAAGTCAAAACAATGAAACTACATGATAGATGAAGGCAAAATACCGTAGCCAATGTTATTGTTTTGTGAAACTCTCCACCCCATGCAACGAAAATGATTCTACACAAGATGTGTGATGCATCCTTCCCTAAGAAAAGGGCACCCATTATGACTATTATTTTCATGGCATACCCTATAAAGTGAAGAGCTCTTTCACTATAATAAATTAAAGAAGTTGAAGAAACAACTTCCATGATTATCGATTTATCAATTCTTAAAGATGAATTATCAATTTA
Organism: Pontederia paniculata; assembly: GCA_001647135.1. Taxonomy (NCBI): domain Eukaryota; kingdom Viridiplantae; phylum Streptophyta; class Magnoliopsida; order Commelinales; family Pontederiaceae; genus Pontederia; species Pontederia paniculata. Next base: position 2,529 of record LTAE01006652.1, read on the forward strand.
CCAATCTTAAATGATGATTACCGAATTATCGACTCTCAATAATGATTACTGAATTATCGATCCATAATGATTACTGTTAATTTACCGATCGTAAATTATGCACCATTTGTTTATCAATTCTTAATGATAATGTCATTGTACTTCATCGAATTACCAATAATGTGTTATTGAACTTTCGTTGATCATCAAGTCACCTGAGTGGTGTTGAATTATTGATTCTTACCATCTAATGATGATGTCATGAGATTCTACCGAATCATCGAGCAAGACTAAGGATGCTCTATATTTGGTCTATTTTTTTTATATTGAATCATTGTTCTATAATTGAAATACCATGTTCCTGTTTTTAGATAAATGATTTTATTTCCACTATTATGTTATTGACACAAGCTTTTCAAAAGCTTAGGTGAGAGGATCTCCCCTGCATGTACATGATTTCTTCCAGGGCGAAACGATGGTGTGCGTGGCAATGAGGCTATGGTGGTTCTTTCACATGGATAAGGACTCTTTTTTTTAATGAAATACAATTGGAGTTATACTATGGAGTCATATATTGAGGACTACATTATTTTAATGGCTTCCACATCTTCTATATTTTGTTTCATATATGCTATATTATATTCTTTCGCTCGTGTTTCACCATTATTAACTAGTCATGGTCAATAAAAATGGTCAAATATTATATGATCATAGCTCCTATAAGAAGATGCTTTGTCACGTGGAGAAGGTCGAGTTTCAGAGCGTTACAATTACTTTCATCCTCCTTTCACTGAAAAGAAGATTCACACTCTTCATTCATCTTTTCTCACTATATTTGCACTCTGCACTTTATTACTTTCTCTCCATTGAAAACTCCTTCATCATCATATGTTTTTTTGCATTTTACACTCTTCTTCTCTCTATGCAATGCACTCTCTTTCTTCCTCTCATCTGGACATGCTCTTCCCTCTCCACCAGCGGGTTGCATTAATTTCTTTAGACATCTAAATAATTCTAGTCCTATCTTTGCACTTGGTAGACTCATTGATCCAACAATGTTTTTTCGTAAGAACCAAAAGGTTGCATGCGGAGAGGTAGAATATAAAAATATTATTTTCTATTCTCATCAAATTGATGAACAGTGGATGGTAAAGCTGTAAAATACAGCTCAAATTATGAACTGCATATTCATTTTTGCTTTGTTTAAAACAGATTTTATAAAATAATAGTGTTTATGTCAATTTTAAAAGATAACATATGAAATAATGCTAAATGAATTATCATACTTTCACCAAATATTATTTGATTTATTTTTTTTAAAAAAATATTTCTTTTTTTAACCTAAAGTCATAAATATTTTTCTTTCTTTGCTCTTTCTCTTTTTTTTTATTTAGTAGAGCTTCAACATCTAACTAATACATTCCTCTTTTACTTTCTTCATTTCCTCCTTTAACATCTTTATCATTTACTATTTTCCTCTTTTTTTCTGATTTGTCATGTTTTCTTTTTAAATCTTACTTCTTCCATCCAGTTATTTGTTATTTTCATAATATCTTATTACCTTCCTTTGTTTCATAGTATGGTGCCTTTTGTCGAATAGAAAGTAAAAGAAAAACGGGTAGAATTCACATTGCTGGTTTGACTCAGTTTTTCTCAATTTTTTTCAGTTCCATCCAGTTATTTGTTATTTTCCGGTTTTTTTAGTTCCATCCAGTTATTTGTTATTTTCTGATTTTTAATATTGAGTCAGCTTGATATGTCTAATCTTATGTGAAAAACGGGTAAAATTCACACACATGAAATATCATTGGATCTTCTATGATTGAGATTGAGATGCTTTTTCAATTGATTTTTTTAAAATAATATATCTCGTGCACTATTTTTTAACTTTATTCAGTTCTGTCCGGTTTGAAATAAATATATTTTGACAATTTTTTTTATGTTTAATGGATCAGCCTCCGGTTCGGTTAATCCTTGGACGTGACGGCCTGGTCCGGTCCGTTTTAGTGGCAATTTTTTTTCTTCGTCTCTAGAACCCCTTTGTCTCCTACTTTCGTTCCCTTTTCAACACCTTTATTACTTCCATTTCCAATTCTAACTATTTGGAATTCGAGCATTGCTGCCGAGGTTTCGCAATCTTAGTTTGTTTCTCGTCTTTTTTTTTCTATTGCTAATCTCGCTTTTCCCCCTCTTTTTTTGTTCATTGTAGTATATCTGATCAATCTTTCAGCAGTTGCCATCTCTGAATTTTGAGCTTTCCAGATTGAGACGCCATGAACTGTGAAGTCTGCGATCTCAAGGAACTGGTAAGATTTCCGAAGAATCTGACCGTTCTTTAATTTGTTCCTAGATTGTGCTTGCAGTAGTGCAGTTTAATTATAATAATGTGTAAATATGTCGATCATTCCGTTTGTCTTTTCTTGAGGATCATCGTATTCGTAGGTATAATTCTAAATTTCCAATGCATGCATAGTCTCTTTGCTAATGTAAAGTTGGTATTGCAGTTTCACATCTGATCTAACTTTGAATTGTATCTACTATGCAGGAACTGGAGGTGTTTCAAATTCGAGAAGTACTTCATTGTAAGTTTTATTTCTCTTTTTAATTTTTCAATTGATAAATACCACTGACATAACCATTGTTTTATTCCTCCATTTTATGATTAGTAATGTTAAGTGGGAGTTGTGTTATAAATGCTATGGCTTGTGTTCATAAATGTGAAATTGTTGTTAGATCATATCTAATTGATTTTGGATATTCTATTGATGTTGCAAATTGATTGATCTATCATCTTCATTCTCTATATGCTTTTCTGCAGGTGTACTGCACAGTATTTTATTTCATCGAGCTTTAGGACTTGTGCAGCCGAAGGATGTTGACTCTGAGTTTTTTGAGATGACATATGTGAGTAATAGTTTTGTTTGCCATACACAACTGCTTATACAAGTTGGAATATCACCTAATTGCACTCACTTGTCGAATCTGATATATGGCTTTTACCTGCACCCATCAATTGTGGGCATTGTTTGTAGAGTAAAAGGATATCTTGCATGTCACAACTTTGTAGAGGAAAATTTCATCATACAATATGAACTTCAGTTAATTATCTTTTGAAGGATCTTTCTTGACAAATCTTGCCCATTAGTTCTGACTCATTATACCTGGTGATTCTTGAAGAAAATATGATGTCTACTTGCCAATTCCTTCACTTATGATAAAGTGTTCAGTTCTGATTAATGTTGGCATTATGTAAAGTAGTTCACGATATAACCCATCACATCAGTAGTTTTACTAGTCCTAACAAAATTGTAGATATGAATGTTCTGGAATCGACTCAGTGGATATTGTCTTTCTATTTCTTTGATTTAAATGATCAAATTTCATATAGATGAGCTTCTGCATCCCTATTTCCCTGTTTGGAAAAGAAGCACTAAAATACATTGTCTCTAGAGTTTTCATTCAGAATCCAAAACATTTCAAAAAATAACTGGCTGAGGTCTAGAACATTTAAAACCCCAGAAGGAACTAGGGATTTTGTCTTCTCATTAACCTCTATTAATCCAAAAAGAAAATGGTTAGTGCCCATTCAGAATCCAGAAAATTCAAGGATACTAACAAAGGATGAGAACACATATGTTTTTCTGTTCTTATGAAAGAGTCAATTTTTTCAATGCAGAAAATCCATAAGAAATCTGCATGTTGTCTCCAGTGGCAAAACTACATTGTGTCATTCCTGTTGAACGTGCTTCCCAGTCTGCAGTTTTAACTCCTAAGTTATTCATGTAGGGTTTTACATGTACTGTTGGAATGCAGGTACAATGTGGACATCCTGAGGTAGAAAAGCAAATAGATGAAAAGATTGATGAATTCCTGCATAAGGTTGAGAAGCATCCAACCCGAAAGAGTCAGGTTTATGTTTCTATTTCATTCTTTTTCTACTCTCAATTGTCTTATGATTGATTTATGCACATGAAAATTCATGAATTTGAAGTCAATGTAAGTTTTTCTATCTCTTGTTGAGATCTGATATTTTTATTAAAAAGATCTTTGCCAATAAGAAAATTACTATTAGAACTAACTGCAAATTCTGACAAGTGTCTTGGTACTTCCCTAATTGCCTGATAGATACCCTCTCAGCATAGAAGACAAGTATTTGATAGTTCTTTATGGAATGGCAGGACCATATTAAATTTAATCAATACTGTTGGGGAAAAAAGTATTGATTTTAGTCAAGTTTCTTGGATATCTTCCCACATCCACTCTAGCTGTTAGATTGTTGCAAAATATACCATCAGCATTATTATTTTTGAAATTAATTAAATACATTTCCTATTTCCGTCTCAGTTCTTTTTTTTTAGTGTGTTTGATTTTTATGGACAACAGCCTTTTTGAATTAATATAAGAGTATTCCACAGGTATGCTTATCCTTCTATGAGCTCAAGAACAAACAACCAGGATGGTTTAGTAACAAAGTAGAACGACTTTATTGGGAGCAGTGGTATATTAACTTGAATATGATTAATCCAAAGGCAAATAGCAAGCCTCATCACAAACGGGCAGTTATGGATTCTGCTGGTAACCCTCGCTTTTGTCATACTTCAATATGTCAGTGTCAGATGTCGATTTTCAATTCTGTTCAATATAGTTGTGCCACTCTTCATTTTATGTGTTAAATAAAATTAGTTTCAGAAGATATGCCTAATTCAAGCTCACAGCATGTTCATCTGGACTCATCACTTAGAGAGGTCCTCTTCCAAATCTTGAGTTTTGTCAATGAGAAGAAAGATCACCTTCCGTCGATTCCTAGTGAGGACGTCATTTGCTACCCCTTTGAGATTACATTCCCAAGGCATGCACTTGGTCTTTATTTTGAAAACACATCTATCTATGGATACCTCTTCATACTGCTTCCCTTTACATAATTTCATTTTCGTGGCCGTGCAGTTCATCTAATTCTCCCTTTGGTTGGCACACCGATGTGATCAAGAGGATGTTGCAGACTGGACATCCAACCATGATCGGTTGAGTTCTTGGTTGAATACTGAACACCCTTGCTTTAGGGTGCATTTATCTAAAGTGTTTGTACTACCAAAAGGCATTGATCATGCAAACTTAAATTCAGCTGTAAACAATGGTGCAAATATGGATATGGCTGAACAGAGCTATTGTACATAAAACTGTTTTCTGTTTCCCTGGATCGTTTGAAGAAAATCTCTTCAGAAAAAGGAAGCACACTTTATATTTCACTGATTAAAAGAAAATTAACTCTAGTTTGTTGTTGTTTTTTTTTCTTTTTTTGCATTCAAACTACTAATATGGAGTGACCTCATCCAAGCATCCGCTTCTGAATCATATAGTCTAACAAGATGTAGATGAGCATCATCATTATAAGTTCTATGTAAGAGCAGTATACTTGCAATTTCTTGTGTCTATGACAGCACAACTTTATCTGGATAATTTACTGATGCTGGTAACCTTTACTGGAATTCTTATATGGAATGAACTCTACTTTGATTCTTCCAGCTGCATCTTCCATCTCTTTCTTGAAAGGAGAATCTAGAGGTGGATACAAGATTAATCCAAAAAATTGCACAGCAAGTACAAGCAATTAAAGAACAAAAATATGCATGTGTTTAGTACCATTTGTTTGATTATCTAGAACAATATGAATCATCATATTATAGAATGCGATGACATGCTTAGTATCATTTTTTTTAAGTTTTCACGAGTCTAAATTTGTGATAATGTGAATTAACCTGTTAGTGTGCTTTTGATATATAGAAACTCTAATGGATTTCAGCCAACACAATTTGGAACTGGCATGTTGGCATAAAATTTAATCACTTCGCAATAAATTTAATTTCTCGTTTTATTATCTTCTTCTTGTGTGTTCAGGAAATTTGAGCTGCCTCATACTAATTAATTGATGACCAATAATTGAAAGCATGTTATCCAAATTGAACATTTTCGAGAACAAAAAAAAAACTCAAATCCCAAAATAGTTCTTAAAAGAATAATCCCATCTATTTTTTTCAGTTACAATTTCCTTTTATTATTTGTTAAAGTAATGGTTGGTCACAAAACTTACCTCCTCCAACTGAATATCCAAATTTCTAAAAATAAAATCTTAAGGCCATAGAATGTTCAAAAGAATAATTTATTTGATAATCTAGATTGTCTTATCTGATTTAGGAAAATTATTATCAAATGACAATGTTATACATATATATATATATATATATATATAATTATTCTTACTTAAATAAGTAGTACTATATTATCTAAATTTTTAATCATAAAATATTAAATTTATGATTAATATTAATTTTTTCTTTTATTTTTTGTTTTTTCTATGGTAGATTTAACATCTAAACGATTAAAAGGTTAGTTAAGTATTCCATCTTCATTCAATTCATATATGATAAAATGAAAAAATAAAATAATATTTACTCATAACTTTGAGAAAAGAAAAGGGCAAAGATGCTTCAAGATTCGCGCCGATTTCAGATCCACCTCTCCCGGCATCGCTGGCCGTCCACTCTGGTCACCGCCTCCCGATCCCTCACCTCCTCCTCGTCCGACGCTCTAATTCTAGGATCGGAGAGACGACTTCGCGAGCCGGCCGCCGTCTTCTCCAACTCCTCCCAACCAAACAAACAGATCAAATGGTGGCAGCTCTCGCATCCTTCCTCTCCCTCTTCCTCTTCTTCCCTTCCTCCTCCTCCGCCGCCACCTTCTTTCCTGCCTTCCTCCCTTCCAACAACACCGCCCTCCACCCTCCTCCGGCGTCGCCAGATCCGAATCCCGCCGCCGTCGCTGCTTTATCTCCTCCTGCTCCTCCACCTCCTTCGTTCCTAAAGGCGGTGGTTGACGCGATCTCGGCGAAGGAGCGCTGGGACCGGAAGGCAGAAACCAGGGTCTCCGGGTGGAGCCAAGAGAAGGCCAAGATCGGCGCGTCGCAGCGCTACGAATTCCTCCTCAAGGTCGACCGGACGGCGCTCGCCCTGCGATTCCAAGACGAGGTCGTCACCTGGAGGAAGGCGGCCCCCGGAGACCCTCCGGTTGTAGAGGAACTGGGATCGGATTTCGTAGCCGGGGAAGCCGCGGCTGGCGCCGTCAGGCCGTTGGAGCTTGTCGGACCGCTTGATTTGAGGGTTGGGCTCGGAGGGGATGGGGATCGGCTGTCGGTTCACTTGCCTGCTGTGAGTTGTGTCTTCTTCGCTGCTAATTCCATTCCCAAAATCTTAGCTTGCTCTCTTGCATTTGTGAGATTCTTGGATGCCACTTGAGACAGTGTTGCTATCACTCTACTGAAGGAACTTAAATGTGATTGGGATTTGCCATAAATTTAATTCATACTTGTTAGATTAGTGGACATACAATAGAATTTAACCATATTTCTGTTTGTGCCTATTCTTGTTCAGATTACATCACGAAAATATATGATCACTAATTGCATAAACCACAAACTCACAATCCATGAGATGTAAGGCATGTGACTTTTCAAGTCAAAATAGCTCATTGAGCAAATTGCTTTCCAAAGAGAAATAAGTACATCAGAAAATCTTGTTTGAAATTATTAGGATGGTCATTTCTGTGTTATTTTTCTTTCTAAAATGTTGATACTGTTTATTACATATTCATTGTGATTATTAATTTGTATTTTTGAGCTTCAGAGTTTACTATATGTTTTCTTATTTTTTTTTATACAAAAGAAAAGTTATGATTTGGTTATCAACCATTACGTGGAAGATATTTCAGAAATTTTGAGTTCAATGATTAAATAGGCATTCACTGACAATTTCATACAATAGAAAGCAGATGTTTCTCATTTCTTGAGGGACCGATTATCTTAGAGGGCTTCCTCTCAACAAACCGTTGAATGGTATCTACTTGATGTGAAAATTTGTATATGACTACCTAAGTTTTTTCACTTAAAGATGTGTCTCATTTTTCAAAATAATTCTTTTAGGCATTTGTATAAATTGATTATGCAAACTACTAAGTTTCAGATCCCTGCGCAGCTGAAATATTCATGTTACCGATACGTTCTTGTTGTGGCAGTTGTTTTTCTCAGTAAATAGGAGGATTTGTTAGTATTTCTTCTTTAAATTCCATTCTCTTTTTCCTTTTTGCAGTCAAATAACACCTTGACAGGTATAAGACAGATTTATGTTGGCATTGGCATAAAAATAAATATAGAGGGTGCTCAAGAAGTCTCACTTGTTCATCCTTATGATATTGGTCTTTCACTTGATGGAACCCTGTCTGCTGATATTAGTGACCAGAATTATGTTAAGCACTTGGGGTATTCCTCGTGCACTCCATTGCTCATGGTGCATCTTATGGGGCCAGCTTCAATAACTGCTTATACAGCCCATGATGGTGCAGATAACATTGTAGCCACATACAAGTCCCATGATACTCTTGAGTTATTACCAACAAAATGTTATAATAAAAGCCATATGAAACCGATCTCGTCATGCTCATTTTGCTTTATAAGTCCGAGGTTAGCCCTGCTAGAAAATCTCTTGAGGAGCTTTTTGGGTAGCAAAGCCTTTCAAAACAAGTCTATACGCTTCCTCAAAGCAAAGATCAGCCCATCATCTTTGGTTAAGTTTAATTTGGAACTCGAAAGAGACATCACGAGGAATGATCCGAGCTGGAAGAAGTTACCAGAGTGGAAATACAAACCTAGGACCGAACGAGTCTGGTTGGAGATAGTTGCCAGAGTTGAAGGGGAAAGGAGACTGAAGCCTATACTAGTCAAGCTAAAGAGACCTTTTGCTGTTGCTGTTTCTATTGATTGGAGCAGTTTGTCCTCGAATATTTCATTCACACAATTTCCATCTCTTGTTGTACCGCCAGAGGAATTAACTTTGGACGTGAAGTGGTAGGCAGTGTAAATGATGATTGCCTTCCGTTAAAACTCTTGGATTTGTAAAAGCAGATGAAATGCACATAGTGTTACTGTTGTAAATTCTGTCATAAGACGCATATGGTTTTATAAGGTCTATGCTCCTGGTGTCACCTTTTTGAAACATTTTCTTACCGGAGGAGTATCAAAATTTTGGAATGTCTGGCATGTAAAAGGAAGGAATGTGACAAGTTGTGGCTTGTTTTACATCAATGCAAGAAAAATAGCAAAAGAAGTTGGAGCAGCAACGGTTTACATTGTCATTAAAATTAATATTTTGCTGGTGTCTGCTTCACTACTAAAGAAAAAATATGGGAGACGATGTAAAAGACGAATGCTGCGATCTCATATCTCAGAAATAAATTACATAAATGGATAAATTATACTAATATGGTCATAGTCATCTAACTTATACTTTTTTCGCATACGGTCATATTTTATTTTCCTATGTGGCTATTATGGCTATGCTTTATCTTCCATTCTTGAAGGTCAAATTTGATACCTTATTTTTGCGATCCTAAGTTGATACCCTAACTTCATTTTAAAATTGATTGATACTACAACTATATAATCATTTTAGAAGTTTCATTTGCATATTATAATATAATTTTGTTGATATGCTAATCACATCATTTGATGTATTTTAATTAATAATTTATTAAGCTCATAATCAAATCAACTGAAATATAAATTAATATCTCCAACTTAAAATACAGGCATAAAAAAAGTAATAAAAGTTATTGAAAATAAACTTTTTTATATAAATCTTTTTTTTAAGTTAGAGTGATCTTTTTAGTGTGGTTGATGTGACTATCACAAAAAAATTATTTGTGAAAAGAAATGATGTGCATGTCATATCATCAAAAATAATTATAAATATATAAATAAGATCAATTGTGAAAAAAAATTATAGTTGAGAAAATGATTAATTACAAAATAAAGTTTTATAAAAATATTAATATATTATTAATTAAAACATATGATGTGGTTGCCACATCAATTAAAATATATTATAATATAGAAATATAATTAAAATACATGATGTGGTTGCTACTCGAATATATTAAAAATAATATCTCATCTTTGCGTATTGTAATATATTTTTGAAAAACTTTATTTTATAATTAATCGTTCCCTCAACTATACATTTTTTCACAAAATGATCTTATTTATATATTATAATTATTTATTTATGATATTGACAGTCACATCATTTCTTTTCATAAATAATTTTTTTGTGAAAGTCACATCAACCACACTAAAAAAATCACTCTAACTTAAACATTATTTATATAAAAAAGTTTCTTTTTCGACAATTATTTATTATTTTTTATGTCAGTAATCTTTTTAAGATGGAGGTATTAATTTATATTTCAATTGATTGGTTATGATCTTAATAAATTATTTATTAAAAATACATGATGTGGTTGATATCAACAAAAATATATTATAATATACAAAGATGATCAATTCTGAAATGATTATATAGTTGGAGTATCAATCAGTTACAAAATGAAGTTAGGATATCAACTTAGGATCTTATGCAAAGTTGGGGTATCAAATTTGAAAATTACTCTCCATTCTTGGCTCTATCTTCTACACATACATTTAGGGTGGGTTTGGCAAGTAGAACCGGGGGTTCTCCGGATTCCAACGAATAGTTTGATTTGATAGATTAGTTCGATGTGTGTTTGGATGAACTAAAATGTAATGATTACAAATAGATTCTAAGGATGTATGGATAAAAAATGAGAACGGAAAATATAAAATATATTTTAGTGAAAATAAAACTTTGTTGAATTAAAAAATTATATTAAATAATATAAAATTAATCGAACAAATTAATATTTCATAAAATATTTTTATAAAAATCATTTAAAATTATTAGTAAATAATATAAATTTATCTCACGAATTACTATTTAAAAAAAGATTTCTAAATATCGATTATTTTTTAAAAAAATTAATTAATATAAGTTAATCTAACGAATTTATATTTTGATTAATAATATTTTCATAAAACAAAATTTTAAATAAAAAAAGTATACTAATAAATAATTTGTATTATAAAATAAATACAAGGTAATAAAATATTTTCTCAAAAAATAAATAATATAAAATTATTCTCATGAATAATATATAAAGTAATTCATTTTATTTCTAAAACTTTAATTAATCCCACATTTAAATTAATAAAATATTATCATAAAAATATAATAGGATAATTAATAATTTTATAATTATATATTAAGTTAATATAAAAATTATCATCTTTTATAATTATATGATAATTAAAATTTGATTAACAAAAAAAGAAGAAATTAAAAAATAGCCAAAACAAAAAGTAGCTACAAAATTTGAGTAAAAGAAAAAAGGAAAAGAAATAAAAAAAACGGCGACAAAAAAAAAGCAGTTGCAGCAAGAACCGCCCGATTCCTGCATTTAGCAGGAACCGGGTGGTGGAACCCCGATGACGTCAGCCGAGGTTCCACCCTAGGGTTCTACGCCCGGTTCCGCCAAACGTCACATTGTTTGGCGGAACCGGGTGGAACCTGGCCAGAACCAACTCAGGTTCTGACCAGGTTCCCATTTCCAAACTAAGCCTTATAGTCTACAAAAAAAAAACTACAACTCTCCCATGTTACCGGCAACCAGCTGAGAGAAAGGGGCGACTAAAAAAGCACAACCTCAGTTTTACATTTTGAAAGAACAGTGAGTGAAAAGGGTATGAGTATCAATTTGATAGTCAAATGGTCCAACTAACTCGACATGGTTAAAATTACAATTGTTATCATCATATGATTTTTTTTTTGCTATTTAATGCCATTATAATAGTTATTAACATTGTTCTAAATAGGATCAGAAGAGAATCCGAAAATTAAAAAAAAAATGATCATAACTTTATACATATACTAACATATTAACAATCGGATCACAAAAGCTATCAATTTGTATATTCATGGATTCGAGACGAATCCTTTTGAAGAGGAGGAGAACGATATGATCCCGAAAGTTGTCATTGTTGGAGATGACATAAATCTGTAACTTGCCAAATATAGAGATGAAATGAATTCAGCAACTGTCATATTGGAACATGATTAGGGAGAGACTCCATGTGATGATCAAGATGGTGCTATCGAAGATTCCGGGGGATTAGGATGCTCAAGAGATCAAGAATCCTTGGGATTGACAATTGGTCCAACTACAAGATCGCAGGCAAAAGAAATTTAGGTTGCTAATGGAGAATCATCTACAATTTGAGTTGAAAACTTTAGATCAAGCCCAACTTCTCAATGTGCTACAATTTGGGCCGCATGAAGAGTCCGCATGATTTGTGATGCATTCTAATTTAGTCAGATTTTTATAGCATATTTAGTTCAATTTTCATTAATTTCATCTCATGCACCATTTTGTCTAATAATTCACTTCATTTTAGTTTTCGGAGTCAGAGTCTACATAATGTTGTTCATTTTCATGTCCAGGGTATTCAAGTGAGTGACAAAGGGAGACCACAATGAACTAGAGTGGATTTGACAATAAAATTAATAAAAAAATTGGAAATCACAGAGCGTGATGGAAGCTTCACGCTCGTGAGTGCATATATTGAAGAACTGTCATGGCCCATGAATCCATTTTCACGAACGTGACGATGACATAGAAATGAAGGAATGACCTGCAACTTTCATGTCCGTGCTGAAATCACGACCTTTGAAGGCATTTCACGATCATAAACACACTTGAACCAAGCTGCACTGATTATGTCATGGCCCTTGAAGACACTTTCACGCCCGTGTTTGAATGAGGCGATGATGGAATGATGAAGATTATTACATTCGGCCATGACCATGATATCTTGGTCATGGGCTGTGAACATCCTGGCAACAAGAAGTTTACAATCGATCACGACCGTGACATCTTGATCATGGGCCATGAAGAATATGGAGCATACACCTTTTGATCACGATCATGAAAAACTTTTCATGGGCTATTAAAACCTCGACAATGATGATGACGAGTTTTGCTCACGATTGTGACAATCCTGTCACAAGCCGTGAAATGCAGATCCGAAAAGAATTAAATTAAATTTTAAATCAGTCAAAATCTTTTTTTTTGAGAATTTAGCTAGGGATTAAGTGAGAATCCGATGAAAATTATATTGGACCAAGTTTGACATGTTAAAACTCTTCATACATGTTGACACCTATGGAAAATCTATAAATAAGACCATAAGACCTCATTTGCAGGGTTATGCATCAAGCCTATGAGAGCCTATGGAAAATTATAATGTACACCCTATTTTTTACTAATTTTAAATATATTTTTAAAAAAATCAAAATTAACGAGAAAATTGCAAGCAATTATCGAGCAAATTGTGAGCAAATATCGAGTAAAATATGATAGAATTTCCAGTAATAGAGAATATATTAGCGAGTAAATAAAGAATAATCAGCGAGCAGTTTATAGATGACTAGCGAACAAAGAATGTGCAATATAGCAAGTAATTAGAAAAGTATTAACGAGTAAATTGTGAGCAAAATCCGATAATTTTTTTTATTTTTTAAAAAACAAATGTTCCATGAAAAAAATGACTAGAAAATTGCGAGTATTGTCGATCATTTAGCGAGAACATTTTGCTCGCTATCTACGAGTAATATTTAGTGAGCAAATTTTTCCTCGATAGTTGCCCACAAATTGTTGGCAAATTTCTTTAGCGAGCAATTTGCGCGCATTTGGCGAGCGAATGCTTGCTCGATAATTGACGATTTTTATTGTATTGATAGAAAATTAATATTAATTTTCGACGATATCTTACTCATCTTTTCTATTACTTGATACGACTAATGCACTTGCTAGTGGAAATTTAGGTCATATTAGCATTAGGGAAATTTTGGGTCATATTAGCACACATCAATTACCAATCTAGAATTGACTTTTAGGAAACTATCCTCTAGTAACTGAGCATACATCAATCAATATGTCCTTAGCAATTATGATAAGGAATGTGATGATTCTTTAGGAAAAAAAAGATATTTAAGTTGAAAATCCATTATATGGCTTCAAGGAAACATCACATAATGGTACATAGAATATCATGTGATAGTGATCCAATTTTGTTTCGTTAATCACAAGTTGGACTAACATTTGAACATATGAAGAGTGAGAGCAAGGTTGTAATGATATCACTATATATAGGTGATGTTTTTCTCATAAAAAAATGATGTCCTATGTTTCAATTAAGAAAGAAATTTGAAATGTGGAAAACATCCTATAAACTCTAAAATCAAATTGTTCATCATAGAAACTCAAGGATATAAATTAAACACGGATATAATATTTGAATAAGATATTATTTTTTTTGTGCGCTTGTTGTGATTATAAAAAGACTTAATAAAATCAGTGCCCCAATATAGAGCAACACTCATATAGGAATCCTATGGCAAAAGTGGGTAGCTTGATGTATGCAATGCGCTATACATGACCTAATATGGCGTATGTTGTACGCTTGATAAGCAAGGGTCAAATTAGTCTCAGGATGACCCATTGAAAGACCATTAAAAGGATTCTACGATACTTGAAAGACAATACATTTTAGATTGTCATACTAAGTTATACACATGAGGTTGTATGATATTATAATGTAGACTCTATAAGGTGATATGTATGACCAAAATTTCACATCAAATCACTTAGTTATGTTAGGTGGAACTGTCATTTCTTAGATAGCAAGAAACAATGATGTGTGCCTAGATATACAGAAGTGACTTAGTATATTGCTTGAAGTATAGTAGCCACCTATGAAGTCTAGCTCAAATGTATCGGCCTAACTAGAACCACTTTGAATGGAAGATTATAATCAATTTATGCTAAACTTGATTAACAATGATGAACTAATTTAAAATATAAACATATATATCACTTTATACAAGACATAATTTATAAGAAAAAGACGTAATGGCAATATACATGCCTAAAAGTGACATATTGGTTGATTCCTTCGTAAAGGGAATTCTAGTTGGAAATCAGATATGTTAATTTGATGAGACTAACAAATAATTGAATTAGAACAAACATTCATGAATAGTGAATTTCAGTAGGCATCACTAGTTGGTACTACACAAAAAGTTGGAGTGATGAAAATTAATTATTTAATGCATCGATCTATAATATGTATTTGCCAGATGATAATCAATTAGTAATCATATATTTCATAATCAATTATTCAATCGGAGAATGCCATAATGTGCACATATATACACTACACCATGATGCACAAAAATACTGTACACATGCATTATGTTAAACAATTTCATTATTCTATATAGTATAAGGTTATTTTGTATGCCGCCTTGTATCTAATTATACTTACAATATACTAGGCTATACTTCTGTAAAATTTTTCAAACATGAGAGATCATATGTAGACCAACTTCAGTTGCATGATACTTTTGGGAAGAAAGAAGAATTTTTATATGGTACTTGGAAGTTGCTTGATCTAGATCAAACGTCCTTCATGCATTCAGTTAGAGCAATCAAAACCCATTCTCTTCCTCCACTTTTTCCGCAAGTAACATCCTCTGGATTTTGAAAATAGAGAAGGAAACATTTTTTTTACCGTTTAAAAGAGGTTATGTAAGATTAATGTAATTGAAAAATAAAATAAGCATGAAATGTATCAAACTCTCCCAAGTTATTGAGTTGTGTTTTTTCAAATACCATCATCCTATGCAATGTTTTCATAATCGGACTAAAAATTGGATCAGACGTCCAACTATGTCACGGTTGAATCGATCGAAGCGGGTTAGACCGGATATTATTTTTTAAAATAATATATAGCACAACAATTATACTGTATAATATTATTTATAATAATCTAAAACATATAGCACAACAATTATACTGTATAATATGTTGAAAACTAATAAAAAAAAATATACTATTGATTGGATATTAATGTAAAATATCATCTATTGTATTTCAAAAGGTTAATGCTTATTTAAAATAATGATATTTGATAAATTATTATTATTATATTATTATTAGTTATATAATACTAATGACGTTATATTATTTTTTTAAAATATAATATAATAATATTTTATAAAAAGATAGAAAACTTTAACATTAACATATTAATTACAGATTATGACAAAAACTAATTATAGTTTTAAAAGAATAGTATTCAAAATAAGTTTTATTTTTATTTTATCAAAATTCACACACAACTTTTATTTTTGTATTTAATTACCTTTTCTTTCTTTATTTTCATTAATTTCCTTTTCCTGTTTACACTTTCCTTTTTTTCACTTTTTCTATTTTCTTCCACTCTTTTATTACTGATTTCATTTTTCTTTTTATATTTTTACTTTTTACTTCTTTCTAGCACATTGATATTTTTATTTTATTTTTCTATTATGTTTACTTCTTTCTATTTTTAATTATGTCTTTCCTCTTTTATTCTCTATATTAATATTTCCTTTTTTTCACTTCTTTACAATTTTAGTTAAGCATTTCCTATTTTATTGACTTTCTTCATTTTTGTCCTTTTAATTGCATGATTTACTTTCCTTTTTTTATTGCAAGTTGTATAATTCTGCATTAGTTGTACTAATCAATCTTAAATGCACTATATCACAACTTTTTAAATTTAATTTTTTTATTTTCAAATTTTGATAATGAATGAGATTTTCATCCGATTTACCGATTTTCTAATTCTTTTCTGGTTCAATCCGGTCTAAAGTCTCTTCAAATTTTAACATCAAATTGAACAGGACGACCAAACGATTCACGATTAAACTATACAAACCGACCGATCCAATCTGATTTTAATAATATAAATTCTGCGAAACTAGAAATATCTACACCTGATCTTACATTGTACCTTGCTTCAAAAGTGAAAAGTAGTGTACATATTTCTTTTGTTGAATGGATTAGATGACACGTATGTTGAAACATGAAAGGTCATATAAGAATAGAAAGCGTGAAATGATCTTTCGATTTTTATATTTTTCTCACGAAGAGCAGATAACAAATCCGGACATTTTGATCGGGGTTTAATTTTAGAGAGAATATAATATTTTTGTGTATATTTTAAATAATAATTATATTTTTATTTTAAATACATTATATTAGAAACAATATTATAAACTTAATCATAAATAAGCATTTATTTATTTAATTTATAATTATATATTTAATTTAGTTGTTATTTATTGTAATATAGTAATTAATTTTTTTTCATTAATTAATTTATGGCATTATATAATAATATATTATCAAATAATGTCAAATGTATTAATAATATACCTTTACTAATAAATCTTCATTTTTATTTCATTTATACTTATAAATTTAATTATTTACTATTTATGGTACTATAGTAATACATCCTTATTCGATTAATCAATTAATTAATAATGTTATATAATATAATATAACATAACATAACATAATATAATATAATATAATATAATATAATATAATATAACATAATATAATATAATATAATATAATATAATATAATATAATACAATACAATACAATACAATACAATACAATACAATACAATACAATACAATACAATACAATA
>LTAE01006653.1:10412-20917 GCA_001647135.1 Pontederia paniculata
GGGAAGAACACAAAATCATTTTATTTGAAACACGGTAGGAAAGTGTGTTGGTTTGATTGTCATCGAATGTTATTGTTGATCGATCACCCGATACAGCGTGATAGAAATTCTTTTCGTAAGGCAACTGTGGAAAAAAATTTACCATCAATCATAATGAGTAGTCTTGAAGCATTGTCGCAAGTTAATGTGATTGGTCCTATAACTTCTGGGTTGAAGGCATCCATAATTCGACCACCTGGATATGACATTGATCATAATTGAAAAAAGAGAAGTATTTTTGAAATTTGTCATATTGGTCCTCAAATCTAATGCGGCATAATCTAGATGTTATGCATGTGGAAAAAAATATTTTTGATAATATTTTCAATACTGTGATGGACATTAAAGGAGAAACCAAAGATAATATGAACTCCAGAGAGGATTTGAAGCTCATATGCAAACGTACAGAACTCAAATTGGTTCATCAAATTGGGAAGTGCATAAAACCAAAAGCTACTTATGCATTATGTAGCGAACAACGTAAGCTTGTTTTTGAGTAGATAAAACAATTGAGGTTTCTAGACGGATACGCGCCTAACATATCTCGTTGTGTCAATCTTGTAGAGGGTAAGATATTCAGGATGAAGACCCATGATTGTCACGTATTTATGCAAAGATTAATTTCAATCAGCTTTCAAGATTTTTTGCTTAAACCTATATGGGGGACACTCACTGAATTCAACATATTCTTTAAATAATTGTGCGCCTCTAGTATATGGAAAGATGATATGATGCGTTTGAAATCATCAATTATAATTACCTTATGCAAAGCAGAAAAGATGTTTTCATTATCATTCTTTGACGTCATGGAGCATTTGGTCGTCCATCTCGCTTATGAGGTAAAGGTGGCAGGGTCCGTAAAGTTTTGATGGATGTATTCATTTGGGAGGTGCATGTTGTACCTAAAGATAAAGGCAAAAATTAAAGGATCTATATGTGAAGCATACTTTTATGAAGAAGTTTTCAATTTCACATCGTTGTACTTTGAACCTAAAATTCAAACAAGGTGAACCCAAGTCCCATGAAATGACGATGGTGGAGAGGAGATTAATAAGGAGGGCTTATTCATTTTTAAGTTTCCAGCACGTCCAATTGAGAGAATACATAAATTTATGTTAAATGATGATGATTTATTGATTGCGAAAAGTTATGTACTCATCAACACTTTGAAAGTGGAGTCTTATCTAAAGTAAGATTACTTATTGAATAGTACTTTATATTAGGTTATAAATATATATAACTCATACATTTCAATCTTTTATAGGGAATTTGAAGATTTTCAAAGACGAATGAATTATAATATGATAGGTGATCAATTTTTGCAACTCCGAGATGAATAATTTCGAGTTGGCTTAAGAAGCAAGTCCTTGACGGCAAAGTGATAAATAAAGACATTAGAAATTTGAGTTATGGATCAAAGAAACAAGTGTCAACTTATAATGGTATCATCGTCAATAGTTATATATTTCACACCGAAGAATATGGAAGAAACAAGTCTACCATGAATAGTGACATTTGTGTTAGAGGTTGTTTGTATGGCGAAAATGAGTTGGATTATTATGGTAACATCGAGCAAATTATTGAATTATCATACTTTGGGGACATGAATGTTTTCATATTGCGTTGTTGTTGGTTTGATCCACAAAATTGTGCTAAGGTTGATGACACTTATGGATTGGTAGATCAAGATTTAATTCAAATGAACCATTTGTTCTAGCTAAACAAGCACAACAAGTGTACTATGCGAAATATCCTTCAGCTAAAAGGAGTGCTGATGAATGGTGGGATACGTGCAAAGTAAAGAACAAGCTATTTTTTGAAGAAAAATGAACGTTGAAGGTACATAGCTGATGGAATGCCATATGTCGATTATTATCAAGTTGATCAAACCATGAGAGTAATAAATGTAGCCCACTACAATGAAATAACAATATTATTTGACATAAATGGTCCTATGGAAGAAATGAACATTAATGAAATACGTCAGCCTCTTGAAATAGAAGATGAACAATTTATAAACGATAATGAGACCATTGATCATGAGACTGATGAGAAGTATATGAATCACTTTCAAGCTCTTGAATAAGTTATTTTTCTAACAAATATTTTTTTAATTATGTTGTATATGTTTTGACATGTTATGCATAATTTTTTATATGCTATTATAAGTTATGCCTCCTCGTGGTCATGGGAGAGCTCGTGGGAGCGGCACGAGTTTTGGCACCCCACCATGGGTCGAGGATGAGGCCGTCATCGGTCTCGACTCTTAGACAAGTAAATTTAACTATTTATTATTCATATTTAATCATGTAACTTTTAAATTTAACTTTTTGTCTATATTTACTATGCTAACATTTTATTTCAGACAATATTAATGTTGGGTCTTCATCATCCCAATGAAACTCGTATAACATTAACTTGTTACCGGAGTTATGGTGGATGACAAGAACAATTCGTGAGTTGAAAATATATGATTTATTAAAAAAACTAATTCTCTTAATGTATGAATGTAATGTTAAACGCATTAATCAATATAATGTTATATGATGTAGGTCTGCTTTCATCCTCGGATGTATTCATCGGAAAATCAGCGAGTTTGTTCTTTTGAGGCTTCTGGTAGGCTGTGCTAAGTGGAAAGACATTTCATTGTCTTATCGAGATGATATGTACAATGCATTTAAGGTAAAATTATTTTAAGTCTAATTACTTGAAATTAGTTAACAAAATAATAACCAATTGTCTTTCCAAGCCAACTATAAATGGGAGGAAGGCCTTCCTGATGGTATAATAAGGAAGGTTTTCAATACTGTAGCTTCGCATCGTCTCAGAGGAATATTATTCAACTACCGACGAGATGCAAGACTTGTGACCGACGGTAACATTCTCGAAGCAACGGACAAACATGCACCACATATTTTCAAAGAAGTTTGGTCTTCTCTTTGCGACACATGGTAAGTTCATATTTAATAGTTGGATTAGATTTAACTTTTTTGTCAACAATTATCGCTTTCAATGTAGGGCGTCACCGGAATATCAGGAGAAGTCAGCAACCGGAAAAAATAATAGATTGTCTAAAGTTGGATGTGGCACACCATTGCGGAGGCTCTATTGGGTTCATAGAGCATAAACAAAAAATGGTATTTTTTTTAAATTATATGAATATTATTTATTACCGTTAATCACTTCGAGTAAATATTTTAATATATAAAATGTGATTGTCGTAGAAGTTGGCGAGTGGCGGCAAAGTTAACTTCCGAACGGTGTACAAAGAAGTTTACACCAATAAGAAGACAAACCAGTTCATCTCGGAAAAAAAACAAATTGCGGTATAATTTCATAATACTCAATCAAAATATTTATCCTTAAACATTTGGTATGGAAGTAATTATTTTCATTTACAGGAGGTATACAATTTGCTTATGGCGGAGAAGTATGGGGATAATGCAGACTCAATCCCTAACGTTGATGAGGAGGTATGAAAAAAGGTTGCATGACTTACAAGGAGGGTCGACTTCGTGGGTTAGGAAGATTGAGTTCGCAACAAGCGAGTGCTGCTTCTGTCGTTGGTCCTTCGTGTAGTTCGGTCGCCGAACCAGCCCCTACGACTATGGTTGGGATGAAGGATCTTGTGGCGGAGGTGGTAGATGAGAGAGTTACGCCACTTTTGTTGGAGGTCCTCAGTTTGATTCGCGGTCGTTCTGCTCCTCGTACTCCTCCGTCCGATGATTAGATTATATTGTGTTTGACTTAGTGTTAGAAAATTATGTTGTGATACTTTCAAACATTGTTGTCAACTTAATGTTTGTGTTGAGTACTTAAAAATTTATGTTGTGTTACTTTGAATTTTATTACTTTTATATGACATCTTTATTATCTGGTGCATGAATGAGTATATTTGTTTGATACGATGATACCATGTTGTATATAAGGATTTTTCTACAAATAGATGTAACATTCTAACATGTTTTGATAATTAGCAACAAAATAGCGACGTATTAGCGACGAAATAACAATATGGTTTTCCATATACTACGATACTTAGCGTCAGAATAGCGATAGGTCAGCGACAAGTTAACGATAGCCTTAGCGACAGGTTAGCGTAGCAATGTTTTAGAAACCAATTTTTTTTAAAAAAATAATTAAGGATGGGGTAACGACAGATTGGCGACGATGTAACTATGACTTAGCAACAATTTTAGTGACAAAACTTTCTATCGCTAATAGCGGCCTAGTTTTTGCGACAGTTCGTTGTCGTCGTCGATTTTTCGCTAATTATTATTGCGACAAACTAGCAACAAATTTGCGACAGAAATATTTGTCGCTAATTGTCATAATTCTTGTAGTGGTCGTGTTCTGCAATAGCATTGGAGCAAGCATCGACTCCTAAGAAATGGGTTGTGTCATTCTAGATGCGAGATCATGTTCTTTAGGACAACGGCAGCATCAAAACCCTAATCGTAGATAACAGGTAGTGTCTTAAGAGAGCGTGGGTCGGGTCACTTGGAACCCGGACTCTGCATGACCCTAACATATTGTGAACAACATGGTCGTGTTTAGAATCAACACAAGTCATGTCCGATGGATGAACACTTGTGCATAATCTCGAAAATGGACCATCCTCCATGGATGTGGACAGTGTTTCAACCTTTAGAAAATAGACAAAGATTGTTTATTTTGATCCTATACTTTGATATATTGTTTGTATGAGCAATAACTTAAAAAAGAGACATTAGTGTTTAAAATGAATAATGCATGTGATTGAATTGACCAATGATGGAATGATTTGGTTTCCGATGAATTAGACTCTAGACGTATGATAATCGTGTTCCTTCAAGAGAAATTGGGTTCCTTCGAGAAAAATTGAGTTCCTTCGGAAACAATTGGGTCTCTTTGGGGATAATGTTTTAAAAGATTCTTTTTGGGAACACTTGATATCGATTATCAATTTCAAACCTAACTAGCCTTATTGGCGTTGAGGTAAACCAAATAATCTTCATTATTGTTAATGACTCATTATTGATTGTGATAATTGAAAAACTTAGAACGATAATACAATAGGAGATGACAATGGGTCCTAAATTAAACATTGAATTAAGTGAAAACCTACGAAACAAGAAGGAATTGCCATTGTCTTGTTACAATGCAATTGAGGTTCTTGCAATTGAATAATAATGAATATGGTAAAGAAAGTAATAAAGAGATAAAAAGGAAATAAAGCAAATGAAATGGAAACTATTGATATTGATATCAGTTTTCTCATTATATTTTTATATATGATTTTTCCCATATTTCCTTTACGTATTGAGCTTCATTATTCATGGGAGAATTGTTTCCTCTGCCTTTGATCATGTAGGCGATGATTGCAATGAATAGGTGATGTATATGTTCGTGATACAATGTCTTGCACATGATAGGGTTTAGCTATGTCAATTTAGTTAGTTAGACCATGTAATAGAATATTTTTTTTTATTTTGGCTTCCATCTTGTGATGCACATAAGAGGGAAGAGTGCTAGAAAAGTATTGGTCTATTGGACGAACGACTATGATGAAATTGTCTTGAGTCAAATCGATAATTTTTGCTTGAGCACAAACAAGATTTAAGCTTTGGGGTATTTAATCCATGCAAAGTCTAATATAAATTTAGGCTTGCATTTAGTTTTATTTTTGTTAATTTTGTCATGGCATGCATTTATTTTAATACTTATTTGCTTTTATTTGTTTGAAGTCATAAATCTATGCAAGTTTTTTTATTTATTTCTGTTATTTAGAACACAAGACGAAGCAATAACAAAGCTATTGGAGAAACTGCATCAAGTTAGAGTTTAAATCAAGCTATAATGAAAATCAATGAAACTATCATGGGGTGTAACATAATTTAATGAGTTGTTAAATGGGTCTGCAGTGACCCGTGATAGGAGTAGAAATTGATTTTTATATGGCCATCAAGACCATTAAAATCGTAGTAGATTTGGTGGATCTTACGGGCCGTGATATGGATCATACGGGTCACTAAATGACATTTCACAAGCCAGGATATCAGTTATGACATCAACAGTGAAGACACATTGCAGTTGAATGATGTAACATATTATATGAAGTTATGGGTCGTAAATGACAAAACATGAGAGTTTCTAGGTTTGGATATCCCGTGTAACGAGTCATTATAATCCTTCACAGGGTGTTAAAGTGGTTTGACATGGGTCACTACACAATGTCATGGGTCACTACACTCACTTTCACAACCCACTAAATCCCATCATAAGTCACGATAGCAAGCCTAGTTTTGTTCGTTCTCATTCAAACTCGAATCTTTTGAAGAAATTTCAATGGGAAAATACTCTTAACCTATCCAAACTCTTTGGGGGATCAAAGGAAACATAATTAAGTAGATTTGAAATGTTTTGAAGGTCTTAAAGTCATCCCCAAGATCAATTACCAATTTGGAGGGAGTTTCTTGTTTTCACATGGAAAGGTTTTCAAACCTTCTCAAACTCTATGGAAACCCTAAAAACACTTTGAAGGATTTAAATACACATGTCGAGAGTCAAAATTCATATGATAGGAGCCGTCAACCTGTGCCTTGAAGCTAAGAGCGTGAGATTGCTTGGAAGGAACGTTAAGGCGATGCCTACACGATACACTCGGATTGAAGATCGAGCATACTCTCTCCATGTCAAGAAGATATTCCCATTCTAAATTCATGTTGGGATGATTTTTTTGTGTATTCTTATTCCGACCAAGCATTGTTATCTTTTATTTTTAGGTTTACAATAGTTTAATTGCTAGGGCAGGCTTAAAAACCCTTTTTGCTAGAATTTGTTATTCCTTATTTTCGTTTTCTCCATGAACACGCTTGCTTGATACTTTAAAGAATTATGATTATTAACTAGGTAGAGTAATCAATTACTACATGCAAAGCAAGACCTATTTGTTGATCCGGTAAGGACATCATTAGTTATCATCATGCCCTAAGCTTATCCTAATCATCTTCATCATCCATGTCCTAGACTTCATTAGTTATAATTGTCTATGTCATCTTTTATTAACTTCTGAAATTAGATAGTCCTATTTTAACAATAAATTTTTGGCATCATTTTCTGGGACAAAAATTTATCATCACTTATTTATGTTCCTACTACTTTGAGTCTCATGTAAAGTGTGCAAAAATAAGAGTTTGATGAAATAATGATGATAAAAAAGGTATGTCAATCGAATAAACTTGCAATTTTCAATTGGCATGGTCGAGCCTACGTTAACTTGAAACCACGTTGGTTAAATGAAGCAAAGTTGAAATCAAAATCAAATCATGTCATGTTAAATTGTGAAGAAGTACAATGCTATATCAAGTAAGTGTGTTAGATTATTTTATTTTAATAATGCAATATTTTTTATAATTTTAATGCTATACGCTAATTAAAAATTTTACTGATTTCATGCAATATTATAATATTCCTCAAGAACAAATAAAGAATGATTACAAGATTATTTCCCACAATGAGTTAAAAATTATGTAAGTATTCGAGACATTTAATTTTTATTATCTTTATTATTTGTATGTTATTTATTCAACAATAATAGATTTTATTGTTATCTTCATAATTATCAGAATGTGATGATTACTGCTAACATGATCTCGCATGGGGATTAGTCAACATGTGACAACTTGCCCGACATATTTCGTGAACGGATATAAGTTTCATATAGATAGTTGGTCGCACATGAAAAAGACAATCAATACTGGTGTATGTATTAAAGACTTAACTGATGGCGATAATTAAAGTGCTTACTATGGTATTATGAACGGATATGATTGAATTAGAATATTCTAGGACAATGGAAAATAGAACTACTCTATTTTAATGTGCATGGTTTAATCCAAAGAAGAATAGAGGAATAAGAATTTATAAAGACTAAAGTTATTGAAGTTCACCATAATAGACGATATTAAATGTTTGATTCTTTTTTTCTTTATTAGTGAGATAAGTTTATTATGTTAACTATCCTATATAGTTGAAGGAAAAAAATTCGATGGTGGGTTCAATAAAGTTTGGAGCAAGAAGCCGAGTTGAAATTGAAGGTGTTAAAAGTCACATTCAAAATTACTTGGTGACTTTCAGGGAGTCTATTATGGACACTAACATAATTGAATATTTGTCCGATGGCAATCAATTATTTGATGATTTTGAAGGTGTCAACCTCAACGAAGAAGATGAGGTTAACCACATCAAAGAAGACAAATATGATACTACATCATCTTCAATAAATGAATATCAATTCATGTAAAATAATGGAGAATTTTTATGTAGTAAATTTAAATTTGTGTTTGCATTAAAGGTTAATTTATGATTAAAAGCATTTGTTTTGGTTAGCAATGCATCTTCATGAAGTTGATGAGTCATCTGACCTCTCGTCCGCATATGATGAAGCTCATGAAGTTATTTTCTATCCAACCTCTTTACCATTTGGTGAGTGGCATATATTTATTGTTATTTTCTTTCTTAAAAACTTTTACAATAATCTTTTGTTGGATCTTTAAATTATTATTTTTTATTGTTTGTAAGAGTCTTTAGGTATTAGAAATGTGTTCCCCTATTATGAATATCAATCACCTATACCTTTATATGAAGATGCAACAAATATCATTCACCTCATTTTCAAATTATTTTTTGACAAATTTAGGAAATTAAGACTTCTACTACATATTTTAAACTTTATATTATTTCTTTTTGCAAATGTTCTCAGTATTTAGAAAAGTGAAATGAAAAGAAAAAGAGAAAGTTGCTCTATCACATGTTCCTCCAAGAAAAAAGATTGAATGGGAAGAAAAAAAAAATATATCAAGAGACATTCAAATATTGAAAAGATGTCCATCTACTCATTTTGAAGATGATTTGCTGGAAGGCACTTCATCACTTTATATTATCAATGATGCGCCGATGCACCAGATGTTAGTACATTGAGCAAGCAATTTAAAGCATATTTGCAATAAAATAATTATTTCAGGTAATTAATTAAAATTTTAAATGAATATTATCACAATTGATTTTATTATGTCATTTTAATATTTCAATTTGTAGGTTCGTGCCTTCCAAACTTGTTGTTGTTGCTTTTACTAAAGTAATTTATCAGAAATGCGATCAATCGTGGCTTTCTTGAAAAGAAATACCTAATGACACAATAGAAATGTGGTTTAGAGAATTTCAATTTTGTTTTATTATTCAACATTATTGAATAATCATTTTTATATCTTAACGAGTTGAATTTTTTTTGGTGGGATGTCGAGAACACTAAAATTATATAGAAAATACTCAACACTCGATGTTTGAAGAGATTATCTTCTCTTTTAGCAGACACATGATTATCGCATGCAAAAAAAAGCCTAAATAAATTAGTGAGGTTGTATGGATCAAGTTACATACTAAATGGCCCATCTAGGCATATAAAAGTAAATGTGCAAAAAAGGAAAGCAAATCATGGCACTCGTGTACCATTGTTAGTTGTATATCAAGAACTACTGCTGCCTTAAATATGACATCTTAAGATTCAATAAGTTGTGCTTAAATATTTTTTATTATTTGCTAAAATCTAATTCAGTAAATGAAGTTCAGTAAAAAATCGATAGAAGATGAGATTCTTTAAGAATCCATCAAAGAATAGATAATTAATGGGTTTCACAACTTGTGCTGATGACATATGTAAGAAAACATATATTTTGATATTTTTATTTATTAATTTTGAGTGTATTGCTAATTTATTTGGTCTCCAATATCATATTTCAGGAAAGTTAACAAAGAAATTAAGCATATAGCTCAAACTACATAGGAGAAAGGCCCACTGAAGTAACTTTGGAAGAATATGTGGCACAAACAAAAATCGTGCGTATAGATTCAAATCATTTGTTACTTATTCTAATTCGAACAAAAAAGATGAATTATATTAACAATGACTTATAGAAATGTGTTAACAAAGACAAGAACATATCCAGCAACAAATTGAACAAGCTTGGCATGGGAAAAAAAGAGGAACACATGATGAAGAGGCGAGAACATGATAGTGATAATACAATTGAAAATGATGAGGTCAATTAAATTTTAATTTGTAAAATTGATTGCTGACTATTTTAATTATAATTTTGAAATTGAATACATTTCTTATTTATAGTAATATTTGCAGTGAATTTATAATCCCTCTCTAATTGCGACGAAAATTTCGTTGATAAGATGTTATTTTCGCAGTGTTTCCAATTGCAAAAGAGCATTTTTTTTTGGACGTTCGAATTGCACAAGTGATCATTTACGACCATTTTTTAAGATTTTCATTGCAAATTACAATTTTTTGTTGTAGTTAATATGGGTGCTATGCACTTTTATTTACCTGGGACGGACCCAGAATGAAAAGTTCGGGGGGCCAATATATATATATATATATATATATATATATATATATATATATATATATCTTTATA
>LTAE01006654.1:0-13092 GCA_001647135.1 Pontederia paniculata
GTTTGTTGACGAGGTTCGGCCGAACTCCTGGTCTACGTCCCCGCTCTGATCTTCTTGAACTCAAGACCTCCGGAGATCACTAAACTCCTTCTTCAAGGGCGAAAGCTCCCTTACAACTTCTCCTTTCTTTCTCAGAGGACAAGGAGACAACCTCTTACAAGTTCACTCTTGAACTCACTCTTCCTTCTATCCTGGATTCTTCACTCGAATCACAAAAGGAGGAACTAAGACTTTTTACCACTCAAGCACTCACTAGCTAATTTGCCAAAGTTACTTCCCAAGACTCTTGGGATTATAATATATACACTGCACAAACGACCTAATATGTCACTCAGAAAACTAGTCGTTAATGCAAGTATAGTACACTTCATCTACCCATCGGTCGGCCGCTGCTCCTGCCTCGGTCGACCGTTGCTCTAGTGAAGTCTTCACTTGAACTGTCGTCTAGTGCTTCGGTCGTCCACCGTTCACCCTCGGACGTTCGCAATTCAAAGTCCGAAGCCTTTGTTCCTAAGCCAAGCTCCTTCGATCGTCCGTCAAACCTTTGGCCGACCGATCTTGACTTGAGTTCACTTCTTCAACTTGTCTCTAGACGTCCGCTCCCTCTTCAATCAGTACTTTGGCCTCCCGCTCACTTCCCAATGAGATTCTCAGACGTCAGCCAAATCTTCTTCCATGTCAAGCTCCGGACCACTCACTTCCTAATGAGATCCTCGGACGTCAGCCAAATCTTCTTTTGTCAAGCTTCGGACTTCCGCTCATTTCGATTGAGATCCTCAAACGTCCTTTCTTCCTTCTAACATTTTGTGGATGTTCTCTAACAACTCATTAGATTCTTTGGACGTCCACTGTTTCTTCTGTCAGATGCTTTGGTCGACCGCTGCTTTATCTCTTCAGCCCTCGGACGACCTCTATCTCCTCATCGGTCATCCGCTCATCCTGCGGTCATCTGATCTTCAGTTCACTTCAGACCTGACAAACTCCTGGACGTCCACTTGTCTTCTCACCAAGACCCCGGACGACCTTTGTCTTCATCTGATATCTATCGGTCGTCCGCACTCCATCTTCGATCGACTGATCTTCATTCTGTCACCAGCTTTGTTCGTTCGCTGATTTAACTCACGAGCCTTCGAACGTCCACTTCAACTTGGCAATCTTCTGGTCATCCACTGTCTTCACCTTGAAACCCTTGGACGACCATTACCTTCTTCCTTAGCTCTTCAATCGTCCATTCTTCATCTTCGGACGACCTCTCCTTCCTCAGCCAAATCACCTCTTCAGTTAAGTCTCCTCACCGAGCGTCCACTTCTCCTTGGACCGCCCGTTCTCCAACCTTTGCACTGTTAGTGTAAAACCTTCGGTCGCCCGTTGTTCTTCATCGGGCACCTCTCCTGTTCAATCTTGTCTTCGGTCATCCTTTCAATATCTTTGGTCGACCGTTTAGTCTTTGACTCCATTTCTTTAGTCTTAGTTCTTCACATTGGTCAACCACTTCACATCCTTTGGACGACTGTTGCACAAATAGAATTTTCCTGTTATGTCTTTTATGTGCATAGGTCGTTTATTCATCAACTTCAATCAACCTATCATTCTCTGAACATGAAAATTCTATCTTTCATAACAATTCAATAAGCTCATTAGTCCAAACTAAGTTCTCTCACAAATTTGTGATCACCAAAACAATCCCATGATCCTAGATTCAACAACAGATTCTTCTTTTATCCTTTCTCATTCTTTTTTCCTTTTTTGGTAATATGAGAACAACCGATAATTTTTCTTTTACTCACTTTTTTGGATAAAGTTTAGGAATTAAAACTCATCAGTCCTCATGGGTTCGACACTCTATTCATCATTTTACTTGTGCGATTAGTGCACTTGCTAGCGTCTTTCTATAAGATTTCTTGCATCAAGTTTTTAGCGCCATTGTCGGGGACTATTTTGAATTTTATTTTTGAAACATTTATCTATTAAGTTAAATTTTATTGTGTTTATCTGTGAGCGCTCAGGTACCAATTTTTCAATAAAATATTTTCTACACAAGGGACATATACCACGTCATCTCAAACACGGACCATATTTGTTGACAAAAAGCCCGTGTTTAAGTGCAAATAATTTTTTTTACTTTCACATTTTTTTTCATTTTGTGTGTGGATTTTTCAGGAATTTTTTTTTGCACACAACCAAGCATAACAAACTAATTGGTGAAGAAGCAAAAGTTCAATCAATCAAAGCCACACGTTGAGAAGAACAAAATTTTGAAAAATGATTCAATCCAATGACAACCACAACTTGGTCAATCTATATCCTCATGAGCCATCAAGATACACTTAGAATAATTCAAGTTGGCATTGATGTCCTTGAACAAAGCAATAACAACCTTTCTCATCAATGTGAAGTAGATCTTTCGGCAAATCAACTTGCTATGATTACTGATGCATTATTTTTGTCCTTGACAACGGCACAAAAAACTTCATGTGTGTTAATTATGCAGATAAAATTGCTAGTAAGTGCACTAGTAGTATCAAGTAATAGTAATGACAAGTAGAATATCGTTCCCATGATGATTGTATTATTATCTATCTAATTCCACCAACTAAGACGAGATAATAGGGTTTTGAAGAAAAAGATAAGATAAAAGATAAGATTAAAAATAAAATTTAAAATATTTGATATCAACAAATACTGGTCCAGGATGAATAATTAAGAAAAAAACCATGTTTTATTTGATTAAAATCAATTTTAACCAATTTTTAAGAGGATTATGATTTACTTAAGGTTTAATGTCCTCTTCAAGATAAACCAATTATCTCAAATCGAATAGACTCTATTGTTCCTCTCTAGGATGTCAATCTAACCTATTAGGCTTTTGAGATGCATTAAATTGTAAGACCTAAACTATGGGCCATTCCTCTCTAGGATGCTAACTCACAGACCTCACACCCGATATTTCTCTATAAGATGCTACCTAGATGTGGTACGCTATCAATTATAGAAATCAGAGAAAATCATAAACATGTCATTCCTCTCCATAATGCTAATATATCATAATATCAAAGAAATCATAAAAAACGTTAAGATTTACAAAGCATACACATAAAAAATTGGAGAAAATGAATTTAATATAAAAATTAGGGTTTTTCAGGTTTTCCCTTTCACAAAAATTCTTCACAAAATATAGGCTTAAAATGACAACACAAAAGTTCATTCTTCAAAATATAAAAGGGAAAGATACACTAAAGATTCAGAATCAAAACACCTCGGTGATCACCCTTCGAAAAGGTTGCTGCAACACTTTTTCTTCTCCTCTACGTGTAGGCACTTCTAGGCGTGAAGAACATCCACACAATAGAGGATTTAGGAGTTAGTTATAAGTTACAAGAGTCCTTGACTTGATAAACTTTGTTTGAGAGAAGATCATGTTCAAATTGGGATCAGAATCGTTGAAAAATCACTTAAAACAGACTCAAAATCATAAATTTAACTAAATCTTGTGAATTGTCATAGTTCGTGACATGGTTGTCACGGCCGTGACTGAAGAAAATTGAAGAAAAATGCATCCTAGAATTGTTAGGGGCTGCGATTTGGATATCACGATCGGATCAGATAAAAACTGACTTCTAGAATTGTCATGTGTCGTGACTAGCAATCACTGCCGTAATCGAGGTTGTAAACTGCATCTGAGGACTGTCACGGGCCATGACTGAGGCTGGAGAACCCGCTAGCCATGATAGAAGTTCCGGGTATGAAAATTGAGAGAAAATCACGATCTAGCTTCGGTTACGGCCGTGACTGACACCCATGTTCAATACTATCAACTTCAAATCATGATTCTGGGCTCGTTTTAACTCCGAATTGAGTGTCATTTTTTTTCAATATCTTGATCTCTTCTTCCTCTTGCCTCTTAGGTAATAAAAGTCAACAAATTGGATAGTTTTTTTATTTTCAAATAAAACAAATAAGCACATAAAATAATGTGTGCAACATAGAAATAAATGCAGATTGTACCAGAAATATGCTATGAAAAATATGACTAATTTAGTGTGCATCCATTATACACATAATGAGCATGTTGATGAATAAATTATCCATGCAAGAAGAGTATATTCAAAATTTAGAGAATAAAATTCCATAAATCAAGCAGCACAATGTAGATGTTGATGATATCATCAAATCATCAACATAATCAAGGACCAAGTTGGATGATATGTTTGGTCAAGTTGTGTCCACAATCTAACACAAATTTACCTTGCAAAACCAACTAATCAGTAATTTGGAGGTCTAATTGGCACAACTACGAGAGGACAACAAAGTCAAGGATGATATCCCTCCTCCGCAACCATCAGAGATTCAACACAAATTCGAAGAAATGTAGGCCAAAATTCATAAACTAGGGAATCAAATTACAGAATTGTTTTATCAAATAATGTTCGGGAGCATAGTGCATTCGATAGAAAGCTATGACATTGATCAGTTGTTGAAGAATTAGATTTTAAATTTTTTTCTCTATTGTTTGGGATGAATTACTTCTCATATTTTTCAATGTTAATTTATAATATTATGGAGTCGATTTATAATATGTTGAACCCCATTTTAGATTGATTCTTTTTATAAATTATTTCTTTTAGAACAAGATTGTTATCATCAATGCTCTCTTATCAATGTGATATATTAAATTTGATTATTGACTACTTAGTGTAATCAAATATTATTCTTCTAAGCATATGATAAAATTGACCTTTGAAATTAGTCAAAAAGATTCATATCACAATCGAGATTACTTGTTTAGAATCTTATATTGTATGACATGTCAGTTGGATTTGATTAACTGATTAACCACTTAGGAATTGCATCTTAACACATTAATTTTAGATTGATCTAGGATGGATTTGGTTAAAAGTCGTGATTATTCTAAAATAAGATAGGTGAGTACACATGTTTAGAGGGTAACAACTTATGAAAATTCTAGCTCACCCTTAGATTCGACATGTGCACAAATTTGATTCAATATGACATAATGGTGAAACAAAATTCTTTTATTTTCCAAATTTATCTGATATTATCTTTCTCATTTGGTTAATCTTACCAAATCTTATTTATCTTTTAATTTTATGCTATTTGGATAATAATCAATTTCTGTTACAACTTAAACTTTATCTATCAACTTTGAATTTTAATAGGTTAGATCACACTAGTCCTCACGTGAATGATACTCTTCTCTCATCATTTTATTTCTTGTGAAATCATAATACTTGCTGGTCCTTTGATTTCTATTGGATTTTTATCATCAAGTTTTAAATTAGTTGATGGAGACTTTTGTTGACTGGCTTATTTAATTCTTATTGTTGATTTGATAATTTTTCTTTTTATTTTTGTTGATTACTCCTTTGTGGTTGTGCAGATTCAAAGAGAACCAATTTGAAATCCTCACTTTGTATTCATCAAGCAAAGGAAAGCATTAGCATCCAAGGTTCACAACACTAGAAGCTCGAAGATTCAATTGGAGTTCGACCCTAAGGTTGAACGAACTGTGCGACCACTAAAGAAGAATTCAAAGAAAACCAATATGGCGACCAATCTCAATCTTGGCCCAAATACAAATCAGCCGCAACATATATGACCATGAGAGATTACACTCTTGGTCAAACGAACGACAAACTTTGGAGTACCACACTGCCAACCATTACTACAAATCAGTTTCAAATTCAACATGGCACATTCTAGATGGTGCATCATGATAAATACTATGAAAATCAAGATGGCACACCCTAGATGGTGCATCAAGATAAATACCATGAAATATTTTTTTTCTTTATTACTTATCGGACAAGTATATTTTTTGATTCTCTATCGCTATTGAATTTTTCGCATCGAAAAACAACCTGAATTGTTGGACCCCAATAGTAGAGGATATTTTGATATACTTGTAGTAAGCGAGATGGTGTCATCATACATAGATTATTCTCATGCACAACATGTTTTGAATATTGCATTTTAGATGCATATATATTTTTCAAAATTAAACCCATGTATGATATAATTGGTTACTTGATCTTGTAGATGAGTTCAGGATTTAGTTTTATTCAGATTTATTTTTCAAATTTTCATAATTTGTAAAATCATTTTTTTCACCGAGCTCTCATGCCCATCTCTCTATTTGATTA
This sequence comes from Pontederia paniculata, assembly GCA_001647135.1. Taxonomy (NCBI): domain Eukaryota; kingdom Viridiplantae; phylum Streptophyta; class Magnoliopsida; order Commelinales; family Pontederiaceae; genus Pontederia; species Pontederia paniculata. The sequence continues at coordinate 6,162 of LTAE01006654.1, forward strand.
TTATTTTGTAAGTGCGGATGAACATGTGCAAAATGTTAAATAATGCCTGCTTGCTTGTGTTTAAAACTGGGTATGAAAAGGGAAAATATTTAAGGAGAGGATGAGTGGAAATGAGAGAGATATCTAGATAGTTATGACATTTATATTTTTTATAGTTGTCCCTAAGTCCCTACTTTGTTGATTTACATTTAAAGATTCGTAAACTCTTATTATGGCCAAATGACCATGGTTTGGAGACCTCTTCATGTGATGATGAATCTAATTTAACTTTTTGTTATATATATATATATATATATATATATATATATATATATATATGTTGGATGATCTATGTGAAGGGTGTACTCTTATAATATATGTTGTATAGATTGCCTTATCGATTTTACATTTATGCCATGCCAACATTTTTAGTAAATAAAAGTTAGTTCATTTGAAAATATTGAATCCTAACTTTGAAAGTGAATTTGAATAACTAATAAGACAGTAACACCTTTGTTGCACCTCAACAACAGGTTGGGATGTCATAATATACATACGCTAGGAAAAATATTTTACATGTTTATTTTTAAATCCCATCTTATTCCCATTTTCTAATACTTAAAAAAACAGAAAAAAAATAATAGGATTCAAACGCCGGACTTGCAACAATGGTCCTACATTTATTCCACATCGCTAGCTAGCTACTTGTCGCAAGCTGTCCTTGGATAGGCATATAGCTCATTATTTCTTGGAACTATCTAAAAGCCTCCATGGAGAATTATCTACAAGAGAGCAGCAGCAGAAGCGGATTCAAGTGCTGATCAGGTTGCAAGTTTTAAAATTGTTTATATATGTATCCAGTTGTAATGGCCGATCAGCTTGTTTTGTACTGAATAATGAACAAAGAGGAATAACCTTTGTGACTACTTTGTTTAACTGTCAGTGGTTGCTTTGCATGGTAGCCAACCATGCACATGTTCAGAAGAAAAAAAAAACTTGTTCCATTTTGCTGCCATACAAACAAATAAGCTTGTTGTTCAGACCGAATGATTGCTTCAACATCTTCTTGTTCCAATTTTGAAACGAAAAAATGTAGCTCCTGAGCACGCATATATGCAGAATTATAGTAAATTTAGTTAATTTAATATCTTTTTTAATCTTGTTGAACCATAATTACTGATAATTTTGCTTTAAATTTTCAATCCGCATAGATATTTGCTCAATAGATACATTAATCTTTTTTTTTTAAATGCATTTCTTTTTTTTTATGAAAAATGTGTTTCTAGAAAAGAAGAGTTATTAAAGCACATATCTTTAACCATCTTTAGTGCTCACTCATTTTTTATAGTAACATTATATCTTGCACTCAATCTTTTGCATGGAATCAATTAGAACACTATACCTTGCACTCAACTTTTGCATTTCTAGGTTTATGACTGATCTTAGCAGTTCCACTGCTGCATTAGGTGGACAACCAGCCACAGGGTCAAAGGATTAGACTAGCAAAAGGTGTGTACAAGCATATTTTGGTTGCAATGTGCCATCTTTGAATAGGACCCTTTCAATTTCCAGCGCCCAATTGACTCAAGACATGGACCTTAATTAGGTGAGGTTTCCATCTCAAAAGGCCCCAATTTAATTAATTAGCCTCATATGAATGGTATATAGTTATATATTTAGAGTAGCTGACACTAAAGTTTACTTAGTCAATTACAAATTGTGCAACTATACTAAGGAGAAGGTAATCAGCAAACTAATTTTATTAATGAGTCTGATGGCCGGTTAATAAACGTCATTCAAATTTGGGACGGGCCATATAAATTTTAATTTGATGACCTTCAAGATAAGAAAGCTGAACGTTCTTTCTTCTTAGTGGAGGAAGAAAAAAACAGAAACAAATGATATAAAAGGAATCAAGAATCAACCATGCAACAAGCAATGAATTGGCTCTTTATTCCGAGGTGCACATTGGTTTTTTTTTCTTAGGTAGCCTTCTTATTATAATCAGACCTTCAATCATGAAAGAAATTGCTAAAACTATTAACGGTTCAGTGCTGAAAATAAATCAATGCGGGTAACTAAAGAGTTCAATACTACTTCCAAATAAGATAATTTTCGGAATTGTGTGATGACGCAAGTGCACTAGTGCAGGGTGCTATCTTTGGGATTATTTTCCTAAATAGCAACCTTATTATTCATTATGCTTTGTTTTTTATTATAATAAATTTCTAACAAAATATTATTTAGAAAAAATATTTTTTTTCATGTTGTTTGATATATATCTTGGAAATATGAGAAATGTTATTTTAAAAATATAAAATAATATGGCTTTGTGTGAGAGCAAAATAAATTTTTATTTTGAAAAGAGTAAACCATTTTTTTTTAATCTAGCTTTTATTTTTTTTTTTTTGTCTATCGATTTTTTTTTGTGTTGACAAACTACTTTTTAGTTACTAAAAACTAAAAAGTGATGATTTTTTTTTGGAGAAAAATGATTTCATTTAAACAAATGAAGTCTTATATTGAAAAGATTTTTTTCTGGCGATAGTGTAAAGACTTAAATCTTTCATAAAAATAGTTTAGGGAAGTAATGACTTTCCAAATTATAATCAAATGCCTATTATTTTAATTAATAGCGTGCCAAATCTACTTACAGTTTACCCTCTTCGTAATGAACTTTATCAGGGTTTAATATTTTACCACTTGAGGATAACTTGTTATATATAGTTAATGAATGTCTGCTTCACAACGAGAAAGATATGAATCAAATGCAACATCGTCCAGTTGTTATCATTATGGAGAGACATATTAAAAAAATCGAAGGCAATAGAATTTGGGTGCAGTAGTTAAGCGCAGTTTCTTTACATAATTAATTAGATATATAATTTTATGTCTTATTCCTCCAATAAGCAGACATTATTAGCATCTAATCCAGTGGATGTAGTGCTTGTAAACAAAAGGCATTTATGTTTCATTCCACATGCTTATGAGACCTAACACACCAAAAGGAATAGAAAAAAACCATGCAAAGCTGTACAGGTTCCACAGCAGCAAAAACAAAATATTTATGGAAGAGGGATATATATGTATGGGAGTGCATGGTAATTGGAATGTCAACATCCCTTTTGGTAGTGTGCAATAGAAAGCAAAACAACTGCTACTACTTTAGAAGATCTCTCTCTCTCTCTCTCTCTCTCTCTCTCTCTCTCTCTCTCTCTCCACATGCACGCCCACACACACCTGGCCATATGAGACCATGGGCATAAGCCCCCTCTACTCCTAGTAGCAGCCCCGCACGCCAAAGCATCGATCAACATATATATCCTCCTCCACTATATATGTACAAACTTTTCTTTCCGCAGCAAAGGAGAGCTTAAAGCTCTGTAGTACAGACCTTTTGATAATTGCCATCCACCACGGCCGGGGGGGCCTTATGGCGGTCATCAAGCGGCTCCAGAGGGAGAGGCTCGTTCTCCTCGCCGGCCTCGCCTGCCTTCTCGTCCCTTGCTTCATGTTCGTCTTTCTGCAGCCTCAGCTGGACCCTCTTTCAGTGTGTAAGTTCCAATTCTTCTCCCGTGACTGATCGATGCTGGCGACAACGATGATGATTATGTTATGAATCCTATGACCGAGTCTTTCTGAAATCGTTATGTTTGTTTTCAGTGAACTTGCAGCTGTCTGTGAGGACGAACATAAATATAAGGGTGGTTCAAGACAACACAACCATTTCTGATGTACCTGGTGAGTTTTGAATTCATATCTTGTTGTACTCCTATCCAGAAGTTGCACCAAAAACTCATGAACACAATTCATATCTTGTTGTTTCTCTTTTCTCTTCTGTAAAATCAAACAATTGCAAGAACAAGAGATTAAAAAAGTTATAAAGAGACATCTTAGTGCACCTCAAGTATCTAAGCATCATGCATGGCTCAAGAAAAGAATGCTTTTGGGTATTTATTCTCTCTTAGTTCAATCCAAGTTACATCTGCATATCGGCTCTTGGCGATTAATTAATGCTGCCGCCGTACCTTAATTATCTATCCGCATATTTATCATATGATCGACATATAGACTATAGAGGACACGTTGAGGAAAGAAAATCCTGTTGGGACCCCAACTCAGTTTTTTTTTTATCTTGCTGTGCTGCATTAAAATGTCTAAACATGATGAGTTACTACTCTCCAAATGGAAGGACGTCTGTGGATGAACTGGAAATGGAGAAGACAAACTCCTGTAAGTGGGATGTGATTCCTGAAGTGCCCTACAAGGATAAGAATAAGTGCAAACAGGAACCTGACTGATCGAGTCACATCGAGCCACCAACCAGCATTTTGTGGTTCAAGCTTTGAGATCATAATGTAGAATGCAAGTTGCAATTCCTAAAATCTATTTCAGTCTCTATAAGAAGTAGTTAGGGATAATAGAAAGAAGGACAACAAACTTGTTCTTCCGCATCCGACTTTTTTTTCATGGTAAAGTTCTTCTGCTTTGGCTGCACTGAATAGGTCAAGCTAAGAGGTCATTATCATTTCACATGCTTCCATATTAATCGATAATTAGAAAGATTTTTATCTGTTTAATTAGCAATATATAGCTGGCTCATCTCTCAATATGTATTTATATATTTGCAATATAATGTAAAATATATAAGTCAATGATGGTTAACGTAGCATGAAGGTCAACGTCAAGAACAGTTCATGCTTTTTTTTTTTTTAAAGGAAATAAGAGTAGATTAATTGACAAATTGTAAAGAGTCTGAGTACAAGATATTAAGAATGCCCGGAGGAGGGACATCCTCCCAAAAAAGATCGCCATCGCCGTGCGATTGCCGACCAAAAGACGCTAAGTAATTTGCCGCTGCGTTTGCTTTACGATTAATGTGCTTACATGTAAAGTTAACAAAAAAAGGGATCAACTGCCTTATGTCTTCAAAAATGCTCTTCACACGCCACGGGGTGGTTAAGCTGTTCTTGATGATTTGAATAGCATTTAGAGAATCTGATTCCAATTGGAGGTTCCTGGTGCCCATTTGTTTGCAGCATTGAAGTCCTTGGCGAATGCTCCATGCTTCCGCTTCCAGCACCGAATGAAACTTATGTCTACTTGCTCCTGCACAGATGAATTTAGTATTAGCAGATCTTACTATAAAACCTGCCCCTCCAGTCTCATTAACTCCTGTAAATGAACCGTCAGAGTTCAATTTAGTCCAGGAGTGAGGTGGAGGCTCCCAATGATCCACTGAGTGGTTCAATGGGGAAAGACCCTCAGAGATGTGGTTGCTATGTAACTCATAGAAGCTAGCCATGACCCGTGTCCAGACTACAGCTGCGGTTGCATGGTTGGATCGAAAATGAGTATCATTTCTGGTTTTCCAAATTTCCCAAAGGGACAGAGCAAAAATAGTTCGAAAATAAGATTTAGAATCAGCATCTAGATTCTGTCCCTCTAGAATCCAATCCCCTTCAGCCCAAGAGTGCAGAAAGGAGAATTGAAAGTCAGTATGAAATTGAAAAAGATTCCACAATTGTGTTGCATAGGAACACTCAAAAAATAGGTGCTTGTTTGTTTCAATTGTTGCACCACAAAGTGTACACTCAGGATTAATAGAGGAACAGAAAGTAGATAGCATATCATTTGTAGGAAGTCGGTTATGAGCTAACTTCCAAATAAAAAGTTGAATTTTTGAAGGAACTTTGATACTCCAAATAACTCTCCAACCATGCCATCCAGCAGTCTGTGGTGGTGCAGGTGGCCTGCTAATGAAGTTATATACTGACTTAGCAGTGGGCAGACCTGAAGAATTAGGTTCCCATATCCACATGTCATCATAGGGGGAAGTAGGCAGGTTAATAGACAAAATTTTTTCTATCAAGCAGGGGGCAAAACAGTCCATAAGCATGCTTAGATTCCATTCAGAATGTTGTATCAAATCAGCAACCATAAAAGATGGGAGTTGAGAATAGACATTAACATAAGTTGGCTTGAAGCATAAAGAGATATTAAATATCCAAGGATCCTTAAAAGCATTTGTAAGACATCCATTTCCAATTTGTTTCCTTAAACCCCCTTTTATAAGATCCATAGTCTGTAAGAACAATTTCCAACTCCAGGCACACTTAGAGAGATCAGAAGAGGGAGGCACAAACCAAGGATGGGGTAAACCATATTTACCAGTAACCAAATTCACATAGTTATCTTGACATTTGTTTAGCACAGTTAGTACCCTTTTTGCAAGTAAGGCAGTCTTGATATTCTGTAATTTCCTTATTCCAAGTCCACCCTGATCTCGAGCTAATTGCACAGTTTGCCAACCTATTAGATGTATTCCTTGTTTATCTCCAGAGGACCAAAGAAAACTTCTTGAAAATTTCTCTAAGGATTCTATGAATCCAGATGATATGTATATTGAACTTAAGGAATAGTTAGGTAAGGAGTTCAGGGTAGATTTAATCAAAATTGTCTTACCAGCCTGAGATAAAGATTTTAACTTCCAACCAGCCAATTTTCCATGCATCTTATCAGATATATGAGTGAGGGCTTTACGAGGAACCAGCTTATATGAAATAGGTACTCCTAAATACATGAAAGGAAAGGAACCAATCTCAATGTTTAGAATATTCTTGATAGTTAGCTCTCTTTTCCTATTAATTTTGGGAGGCAAATATATTGCTGACTTGCTTAGATTGATTTTCTGATTTGTTAAATTTTTGTATTGAGTAAATATGGCCTTTAGTCTTTTGCAATTTAAGGAAGTTGCTGCAATACATACTAATAGATCATCTGCATAGAATAAGTGACTAATAGGAAAATTTCCACACATAAAGGGTTGTATTCTTCCCAATTGTACTTCTTGTTTCAGTAAGGAAGAAAATACTTCAGAAATCAGTATAAAAAGATAAGGGGAAAGTGGGTCTCCCTGTCTAATTCCCTTATTACTCTTAAAATATGCAGA
>LTAE01006654.1:32193-48011 GCA_001647135.1 Pontederia paniculata
TATATATATATATATATATATATACATACGACCTTATTAATCAAGTAATCATTTTTATTTAATGCTTAGATAAATATCGATAATTATATAAGGACAAAAAGGTATCTTCTTCTAATTAATCTTTTGGGTCACGAGAATTAACAATCCTCATATTAGTTTTAAAAATTCGTGGAACGTCTAGAATTTACCTGTGAATAAAAATAATAAAATTTATTCGATTCAAATATATGCGTATTTTTATACATCTTTAATCTATTCGACATTATTTCATCCTCTTAATTAGTTAATCATCTTAAATAAAAATATCAGACTTCTTTTCCAATTATATATTATACATCATAATGCAACATTTTTCTTGTTTTTTCCCTATTGACCGAGTTTTAAGTTGACAACCTCAATGCATTTTGCTGTAGTTTCTGTTTTCGAGAGAAAGGGGGGCTTACAGCCCATCCCTTTGCTTGCTTTGAAGTCTTATTATATTGCAGGTCAAACATTGATATCTCTCTCTCTGTCCCTCTCTTCTCTCTCTCTTATATATATATATATATATTCAAAGTTGAGTTGTGTTCAACTTAGGCAAGCCAGTTACACCACCTCATCCAGAAGAGCCTACAAGTCCATTGGTTAATGGTTTCAGTCACCCCCTTTGGTCGCCATCTGATCACCAGCACATTAAGTTTGACGAACGCAAGAATTGCAACCATCCAATTCAATCTTTATTTTCAGCACACAGCAAAAACCCGAATCTTTCTGCTAGCTGCCATTATGTCAATTACATAAGGGATTTAATTGATTGATTGATTGATATATGGGCAACTTGGCCCATTCTTTGATGCAAAACAGATCATCTAATCACATTATTAAGGCGGCTATATATATATATATATATATATATATATAATCCCATTAGTTATTATGTGCCTACATCGTCAGATAACCACCATAACATATAAATTAAAACTAAAACTTTTGCACATACATATCATTAGTCATAATACATCAGTTTGGAGTTTCTTGTGCTGCATACAACAGTGTCGTACATAATTTAACAATTAATTAAGTTCTTCATCAGAATACTAATTACCATATAGGTATTATTATTAATAAATATCAGCTAATTAATAAATTAATAAGCTGTGTGTTGCATGCTTCGGAACTGAAAGGAAGAGGTGGTAATTGGCATGTCAACGTTAACTTACAATTACATGAGAGCAATTCCAACACGCCATAAAAGCACTCGGCTTTGGACGACGACCACCCACAAAACTCGTATTCGCCTGCCATATACACACTCACACACATATGCACTTGTATACATAAACATCTCTAGCTAATATGCATGGCCATTTGAGCGATCAATCAAGAAGCGCCGGTGCAGGAATCATGAAGCGATTCAAGCCCATGGCGTCACGCGTCGAGGTGCAGAAGCTCGTTGTCGCTGCTGCGCTGCTCATCCCGTTCTTCTTTATTGCGCTGTGGATGCCTAAGATTGATGCACTCGCTTTCTGTAAGAACATATTTATATATATCTTACTGCAAGCTAAAACTTTTCTGATCATGATGGCTTCACAAGTATTGTGCGAAGCTTGCATGCATTAACTATTTGAGTGCAACTGTCCGTGATTCTGATATTTTCTGATTTTGTTTGTAGTAAATCTGAAGCTGTTTGCAAAGACGAACATGGAGGTGCATATGGGGGAAGGGATTAATAATCCCGCGTTGCCAGATCAAACAGGTGAGTGACTTTTACTCGTTCATGCTCATTAATTATGATCAAACATGCAAGCAAGGAGAATGATAAAAAAGGACTACTCTACAAAATGGATTTTGAATTTAGATTCAAAGTAGTGATCATGAATTAACCGGGTAAGTTTCGATTGTTGAATTTCATGGCCAATTATTTTGAGTTCCCACTAACAACACATGCATGCATCAAAGTGCAAATGTAAGAAAAATAATAAACAAAAACCTGATCCTGTGCAATCGCATTGCTGATCCATGTCCATCCTGATAGCACCATGAAAACAACATCATAACTATCAGAAATGAAAAGATAAGAAAGAAAACAATGCCTTAATTAATTTTTAATTAAGTCACTGCAATTTGTGAATAATTAATTGTTTAGCAACATCAAACTCGTCGCTGTCCAATTTGTCTCTTCCACTTGTGTATGCATACATGGTGACGTATCAACCTGCATTTAGTTGTGTCTGAGCCCCATGACCTTTCTTCTTCCTTTCGTTTCTCTTACCTGTATACAATTACTAGCCTAATCAGCTATATATATATTCCGATTGAAGAATCACAATGCTAAGGATTTCTTCTAAAGATCAATTGTAAGTTTATACTCTTACTGAAATTCGACCTTAATTTCTTAACATTATACCGGTCTATATATATGCACATCTACTGTTGATTTGAGAAAAAGTACATGCAACTAATTAATTAGCTGGTTAAGATATTTATATATTAATATGATTTCTAATAATGCAGTTCTTTCACTTGTATATGATCTTCTTTATAACTTATATTAACTTGCGTGCAGCACTAGCACTATATAGGAGATATCTTTCCTTTCTCTAACCTAATTTGCATAAAGGAAAGATGCATTAGAATAATCAAATATAATTTTTCTACATTGATAAAGGAGATGTCTTGCGAAGAAAAGCAACGTATGCAAAAAGGGAAAGAAAATGAGATGGCTTGACATACTCAATACTTAAAAGCTTCAAGGCAAACCTTGAATGGTTCCTTTGCTTTACAGCTGCAGATAGTTAAGGTGCATGGGAATTAGCGGTTTCCTATCACACAGTGGAAATCAAGTCATCAACATAGATAACAGCACGCCATTTCTTGTAAATATTAATTAGTATTCTTCTTTCAGCTAAGATAATTTATTTTACAGGGTTTCAACTAACAAAACAGTAATTAATCTTCGTATACTTGGAATTCCTTTGTTGGTATAAGGCCATTTATCTAAGTTTGAAAGTGACAAAAAATGATATTTTGATGCAGGCAGAGTAACCAGTTTGCCTCCTCATTTGAACGCCAATAATTATTCAATCCCAAGTCAGTTCATAGCACCCTATTTAGTACTTCTTATCCCACTCTTAAATAATTTCTTAAATAGGCATGATGTGCTTATCTAACTAGCAAAATGATGCAGGTATGCCCCTTAATCCTAGTGAAGAAGAGAAGAGAAGAGACAATGTGATTGTTGCAGGTCAGTAGCTAATTTACAAGCTTATGACGTCATCTTCTCATCATTGATACATGAATCTGACATAAATACCTTTCAATAAACTAGTACAAGTTATGTGAATTTAGTTGTATAAGTTCATGTGATGCAGTGTTTGTTTACTGTACTTAACAGCATATGAGTTATGCTGTCCTAAATTAATTCATATGATGATAAGCCCAAATCTAACAACTCATTTGGATGCATGTACGCTGCAGGCACCGAAGCATCAAAGCCAACTGTGGAAGTTGAACACAAGAGAGATGTGCCAAAGCCAGGTCAGCAAGAGAGCAAATCTTCTTTCCTTGGTTCATATATAATGGAAAAAATAGAGTGAATATTTTTATCATAAAGGATCATTTTTTATGCTTAATTATGTACAGAAGATAAATGAAACAATTTTTCCTTCTTTTGCTGAAAAGACTTTTTTCAAGCTTTGTGTACAATTTTTTTATCATAATTTTCCCCAAACAAACACAACTTAACTGCCTCATACCCTTACAAACTCTTTATTTGGTGAATTATGCAGAAGATCATATTGAAGTGGTGGAAACTCCTAAGCAAACTGAAAAAAACGAGCAAGAATCCACAGAAGGACCTGGTGAGAGTTAATTTTTGGTGGTCACTTCTGACCACATAAACTTACATTGTGGACAAGAGATCATTCAACACTGTTTTTGCTGACTGAACACTTGTGATAAATGCAGACAATTATATGGTTCCTGATAACAGCAGCATGTCATGTGATTTCTCTCAGCCAAGATCAGATACTTGCACCATGAAAGGTGATGTCAGAGTCATTGGCCATCTCTCCTCTCTCATCTTGGCCAAAAGGCCAAGTACAGGAGATCAAGAAGAGGCTACATGGAAGATCAAACCGTTCACGAGGAAATGGGAGAAGACAACGATGGAACCAGTTAGAGAATTCACTCTCAAATCATCCATGGAAGACTCTAATGAGCTCCTACAGTGCACAATCAAACACGCCGTCCCAGCGGTCGTCTTCTCCCTCGGCACCTTCCTGGGGAACTACTTCCATCACTTCACAGACCTCCTGGTTCCAATCTTCACTACTTCCTACCAGTACAAGGGTGAGGTCCAGTTCCTGGTGGCCAACTACAATGCAGATTGGATAAGGAAGTATGAGAAGATACTGAAACGGCTGTCCAACTACGAGATCATCAACTTGGACCAAGAGAAGGCTGTGCATTGCTATCAGGACGTTCAGGTGGGCCTTCTGAGTCACAAAGACTTGGGCATCGACCCTACCAAGTGCCCAAATGGCTGCACCATTAATGACTTCAGGGCACTCTTGAGGTCAGTCTTCTCGCTGAAGAAGAAGGCAGTTAAGATCGGAAGCAGGAAGCCGAGGTTACTGCTGATGTACAGAACCGGTTCGCGGGCTTTTACAAATCGAAAGGAAGTCATTTTGATGGCTCGAAGCTTGGGCGCCAAAGTAGTACTTGCAGGACCTGAGGACACCAAGAACTTCTCGCGGTTCGCGCAGACTGTGAACTCTTGTGACATCATGATGGGCGTCCATGGCGCAGGTCTCACTAACATGTTGTTCTTACCCGACCATGCAACACTGATACAAATAGTCCCATGGGGAAATCTGAGGGAGACCTGCACAGGTGACTTCGGATGGCCTGCACAGGGAATGGGACTAAGGTACATGGACTATGAGATCAAAGAAGAGGAGAGCACTCTGATAAATCAGTACCCCCGGAATCATCCAGTGTTCACAGATCCTGTTTCAATCCACAGACAAAGTTGGTACATGCTCTGGCTCATCTTTTTGCAGCAGCAGAATGTGAAGCTTGATGTTGTGAGGTTTAAGGGCACATTGCAAGAGGCCATCAGAGGTCTTCCTCATTAGTTTCTCTTGTCAGTGAAGTTGCAGAGCAAACGAAGTTGGATTCAGATGAGAGAGGGGCACATGATTCACAGGTCACAAGGAGTTGAAACATTGATCCTAAATTTATTGACGTGATCATAAATTTAGGGAGCCTTTTAAAAGTAGTATTCTTGTTATGATTTCAGAACAAGAGAAAGCTGGACAGATGGTGTAACAGAGCTTGGCCACACAGATATAGGGGGCAATTTAGCAAAAATCCTCAAATTTCACCCTCACTAGACAACATACATTTTAAACCATTTGAACTTACAATGGATTCATTATTCTTTTAAAGAAATTCATGGAATAAAAGGTGTATATGAAACATTCCACTTCATGTGGTTGGAAATAAAATTCTTTCTATTCTGTTCTCAAGGCAATTGTGGCTTAAATATCACTTCATGTGGTACATGACAATTCATTAAAACATTTTGAATGCTAAAAAAGAACTTCCCTTTAGTCTGTTTTTACGAAATTTGTATTATTGGGCCAAAATGTTAGCAAATTAGCAGTTGTAACAAAATGTTTGTAATGTTCATGTGAGTGACCAAATGTTTATAGTGCATCTAACAGATTCTGTGATGACGATGCTCATCTGATCAACCATGATCAATTCCTCATCACGAGAGTGTCCATTGCTCAACACACATCTCTCAGCAGAATGGTGTATAGTTTGCCAACGATTTTCCAAACATCTCTTGCAGCTGTCAGGATCATGACAACAATCCCGAATTGCACCATCCTCAATGTCCATTGGCAGCTGCAACACCAGTTTTTTGCTACTGGTTAGGTGCCCCTAAAAGCACAGAGAAATTAACATGTCAATACAGATATTGCACTAAGCAAGCAGCTTGAGCCTTAATGTGTAAACTACACACAACCCTACAGGAATAAATTATTGGATTTATTTTAGTGTTATAAAGGAAGTCAAGGCCAAGTGAAATAAAAAAAAATGAAAACAGATAAGCTTGAATAAAATTCTCAAATAGGTTCACGAGAAATAAAAAGAAAACAGAGCTTCAGTCATTATTTGAGATAAACTAGGATTACAATTAGACTATATTTTTTATACAAGATATGCCTTGAGTTGGGTCATTTCTTATTATTGTGTTTTGTCAACCAACAACATTTTCTAATTGCCAATTTATCTTTTTTTTAATATGATAAATTAGAATAATTATATTGATTTGGCATGGATGTTACATGCCAACGTATAAAAGATGATATGTTTGAAAGGGTTCCTCACCAACAGCTTCTAGTAGTTAAGCAGCCAAGTTGATCATTTATCAGACTAAAATATAAAAGTAGTTCAAATTTGACAGAAAAGGCTTGTGAATTTTATTTTGAGGCATCACCTTTTATTCAACCCTTTTATTTTCCTAATTATCATATTACACCTTGTTCTTTTAATATCCATAAAAAAGTACATCATATTCTTTAAAAAATTTCATAGCTGATCAATCTATTAGTTTTTTACGAGTCAGAATCATGGTGATAATATCGTTGTTGTTGCTATCATTAATAAGAATCAATTGATAATTACAGAAGAAAAAACAGGTAACGCTCAAATTTGAAATTCATAGACTGCTAATACTAATAATATTAATAACAATAATAATAATAATAATAATAATAATAATAATAATAATAATAATAATAATAAATTATTATTATTATTATTATTATTATTATTATTATTATTATTATTATTATTATTATTATTATTATTATTAGTATTAGTATTAGTATTAGTATTGCAACTGATCCAGATGGGTCGACGGGGCTAAAGGGAATTTAAGGAAGTATTCAAGAGGGGCTGCTTATTGCTATTTTTAAAATTTTAATGTCATCCTTTTAAGATTATTTTACTCTTTGTTTTAACATTAGTTTTTTTTATAATATATAAAATAAGAGTGAAATGATAATACAAGGAACGATATTAAGAAGATCATATTCAATATTACATTGAAGAATTGGAAATCAAAATACCTCTGCAATTGTTTTCCTTAAACTCCATGTGTTATCATTTTAGAAATTCATCGTCTTAACATATTTTTAATAGTTCTGTTTTTTTCATGGCATGGTAACCCAGATCAAAACTCTATCCTTTTTGGGGAAAGAGGTCGAAAATAAAAATACAATATTAGAAAAATCTAACCAAGGTAATCTGAGAACATTGTTTTGCACCCCAGGCAGAAAACTTAACACCTACCTAACCTCTCCTTTAATTCCTGGTCATAATGAAAAGTAGTAAGTCACAGTATAATAATGTCTAAAAATATTCTCCGGCCCTCAAAGTGGCACCAAACAATCAGAAGAAGACGAAGAAAACATAAAAAAAAAGAGTGATAAAAGAAAACAAAACAAAGAGGTCATATTGTATACAAAAAGATAAGACATTCCTAAGCCCCACCTATGCAGAGAAAACTTACTTAGGGGCCCATGTAGACAATTGCATAGTCTTTAATTAATGATCACAGGCTGAATATTTAAATAGTAATTTTCTTTTTTAAAAGAAGCTAATAATAATGGTATAATAATTATTGTATTTTCATGTTAAAATCATAATTAAAGAGTTATATAATGCTGAAGTTCCCAATTTTCTTAAGACATGCTGCAACCTCCACTATTAACCTTTGACTTGTAAATGTCTGGTAGAAAAAAAATGTTTTAAAAAGTAAGTGTATTGGGCACATTGATTTAACGTATTATCATTACAAATTCATTGACATGTGAATGCCGTTTCAAAAAATTAACGACAATCTCCTTTCTTCCCACTGACACGACTCAATAATATTCTAGATGTTGTTTACAAATTATAAAGTTACTAGTGAACAAGGGACTAACTTCTTAATGGTGAAATTTGACATATTAATCATGAATTCAAAAGTTCATGAAAACAAAGTAATCGTTTAGTTAAAGTCAATATTGGAGAAACTAATTTGATAAATATAATATATATTTTTATGAATTTGGTAATTGTATATAAACAATAAGTTTAAAATGCAAATTAATTATTTGTTGACCTATATGTATGAAATAATGTCTTCAACAAATATTGAGTGAAATTGTTTTTAAGGTTGTGTAATACAATTTTTTGTTAACAGGAAAAAGATTACATTGGTTAATTTTCTTGGTGTCAAAAACAAGAAAATAGAAAACTTTCACTTTAAATCATAGATGTGATATATTACAATAAAGAGTTGAAACTGTTGAGTGATTTGGTGAATATTTTAATCAAAATTATGACTAAGTTTGGTTCAAAACGATGGGCGCGTGGTATTAGTAAATGTCCAATATCTTGTTATTAAAATTATTCAAAATTTAGTTCAAAATGATCAGCGCCTAGACAAAAATAAATCAGAATTATACATGAGAATGAATGTTAAAAATATGAAATATCTTTTGATAAAAAAATGTTCATATATATATGAATATTGGTGAGAGTAAAAAATAGTATTTTCTTCAAAGAAAAAATAATACAAAATTGTATGTCTCATTTTTTTATGTTGGCTTTGCCTAATTTAATTCGAGAGTTATATATATATATATATATATATATATATATATATTCTTTATCATATAAAGTCAGAGAACGTTTTAATCAATTAGAAAATATTTTCAATTGAATGACTTCAAACATTAAATTACAAACAACGAGAAAAATGATTTTCCTAAATTTAAAATCAAGCATAAGCTGAGTTTGATAATCAAATCTTCCTGTCATTAATCATAAAAAAATGTCCCTATGATTGTCAAGAAAAAAGGAAAAAAATTGCCTATCAAAACGAAACTAATACTTAGTATAGTGTACTGTTGCTGTCAGTATTTGTATATAACAAACCCACGAAAATCATGCGTGCACAGTTGGTCATCCCTTGCACATGTTTCCATGAGCTGTTCCTTAATAATTTAGGATTTATTTTTGCAGCACAACACATCACGGTTTTACTCTTAATTCAATCAATCTTATTGTTGCATGCCCAGACAATTAGCCACACAAGAATTGATTATTATTATTATTATTATTATTATTATTATTATTATTATTATTATTATTATTATTATTATTATTTCATTTGGTTGTCATCGAGACTTCGTCTCTACTAATTTATTTTACGGAGCCTTAGAAGAACTCGAACTCAATAACTATTACAGCTTCATGCCCAACACTCTTGGTATACACAATTTATTAATACTTAAGCCACATGGTTTTAATTAGCAGCCAACAAAACAAAGCTGTAATGCTTCTCTTTCAGCTGCACCAGAACAAGCTGAAAGGTGATGGTAATTGAAATGTCAACGTGTTTCAGAGCGAAATGCCAACGACTCATCTACTTACTACTACTGCGACTACAAGAACACACGCACCACTTGTAATTGGCCTTTGAGTCCTGCTCAAGTCGTTGCGATGCCGTGCCAAAAGTATCAAGTGTAGCAGCTGCACCTGCACTTTGTATATGCTACCACTACTCTGATCCTTTGAAGCCATTCTAACTGAGGGCCTCGTAGAGGAAGCTCCGGCTCTGTCAAGAATGAAGCACCTCAAGGCTGCCACCGCCCGGATTCAGGCCCAAAAGTTGACGGTCGCCGCCGTCTTGCTCCTGCCTTGCTTCCTCCTTGTGCTGTCAGCACCAAAATTTGAGTCTCTCTCCTTCTGTAAGTAATAGTTTCTTTTTCTGTTGCGCTGTTTTCTTGCTCCGAGTTGTATTGGAGTCTCTTTCTCTCTCTCTCTCCTTCTTTGTATGCCTTATACTAATATGTCAAGTTTTCTGCAATTCTATTGCTAAGATGAACGGGAACTGATCACAAATTATCTGTTTCTGTGGCTGATCAATTTTCATGTGGTTTATCAATCATTAGGATCTTGCATGCATCTCGTCATTGCAGAGGTGCAGTATTGATGGTTTTTATTGTGTTATATGCGTCTGTTATGCAGTCAATTTAAAATCAGTTGCAAAGGCAGGCGCGGAGATGCATGCAGTTGAAGAGAAGACCAGAGTTCCTGATCTAACAGGTGAGCAAATTGTCAGAATTCCAACAATTGGTGATTGCTTCTGTCAATGAATTTTTACCTGTTTTCCTCTGAGAAAATTGCATATTATATACTTGGTTCATAAGGCAAGTCTATGCTTTATTGTTATCTGCAGAATTGTGATACTGATTAAGAATGCATAATGGTGCAAGGCATCCATAATAAGATACCATTCAATTCTCTTATGATATTTGCACAGGTTTCCCAGTTTGCTTGCTCTTGCAGAGTAGCAGCCTAATTTGTTTATTGGGTTGTGTTTAACATCATATGGACCACGCTGCTGTCCAACTTGTCTCTTCCTACTTTTCAATACATATAGTCTTAGAACCTCATTCTCTGTGAGCTGAAAGATTTCTTTTGCTTGAGAATAAAGGAAAGAAAAATTCTGCTAAAAATGAAAAAAAAACACCTTGAGAAAACAGCCAGCTCATATAGAAAAAAAGAAATGAACATGCACCTGAACTTAATCTTGTTCTCTGAAGGGTGTAAACTCATAGAAAGTTACATATAAAATGCATCAGAATGCACATACACTAGCTAGGTGCAATGAAAGCACATGGTGGTCCTTCTAATTCAGAATTGGCATAGTCTAATTCATGTTAGTTCGTGCCACGTTGATGCCACCTTGTATGGTGCAAGTGTTAATGTGCTTATATGACATATAATATAATTAGGCAAAACGAAACTTGAAAAATCTTGTTCATGTGGAAATTGCTTCTAAAGTTAGTGGATCAGAATACCCACCTTCACTAGATTAATTGAATAATTTGGATCATGAATTATGTATCCATGACTAATATTCCTATAAGGGAAAGTACAATTAGAATCAGTTTTGATTCTTGGTCAATCCCTCGCCCTATATATTCCCAACAAATAACGAATAAAACGAGAAAGAAAGATTGACACACAATTTTTAACGTGATAAAATCCTCTTGATCAATGTGAACAAGAGAGAAACATCCACGAGCAAAGGAGGCCATCATCAAAGAGTTTTCACTATGTCAGAACAAGAGAGTACATCATAAAACCCTAATCCATATTTATAAGGATCCATACCGTGGGGGGCTTCGCCCCCCGCACCCCCCATGGGAATCAGTATCGGCTACGGACTTGGGCCTAACGGACCAAGCCCTCCGCTACCACCACAGATTCCTTTTTTTTTTTCTCAATTTTTTTTTCAATTTTTGAGTACAGGGTATAATATTTCAAGTCACAATAACAGAATCAGTTTGTAAGTGGGATTCAGTATGAAAATGTTCTAAATTCAGCTAATCCATTTCATCTTGCTTGTCTGGAAGAGAAATATGTTCATCGCTCTTAGTCAATAGATGTTTGACATATTAGGGATTACATTCTCAAAATTTGGTAAAGATTATTTCAATTAGTAGATAACTGAGAAAGTAGTGATCGAAATTTTCTACTGCAGGGACTAAAACACTTATGCCGCTTCCTCAGAATGTCAATAGTGAACAGGAGGCAATCTCGAGTATGTGAAACTAGATCAGCATCTGGTCCACAATGTGATTTGTAAATTATTCTTAGCTTTGCTAGAAACTTACTTCCATATGTGCATCTGATGCAGATATTGAATTGGAAAGTCAACCTTTTCCAAGTAAAGAAAAGGAGAGAGAAAGTGTGCCCAACACAGGTTGTTATTACAATTTATATCATGTCGTTTCCATGCACATATATTGTATACATATCAATATGCAAAACATTATCATGGTTCATAACTATGTCAGAAAACTTTGAATCTTTCATAAAAAGATCCATTTTCGATTACTTTGTGCATTTAGTTGTCTGTAGACTTGGATATCGCTTGCACAATCTGTAGGTACCAGATACAAAGTAGGCATAGTAGTAGAGCATTGACTTGTGCAATTTATAATGACATTGTAAGACAAACTAAGCATCAACTTCCAAGTACGCACCCAACATTCTTTATGAAAAGTCCTGGTAACAACAGATGACTTCTGCTGCAACTGACAATAAATCTGGCGCATGTAGTTTAGGATATTGAAAGGTCAGAAATCAGAATCAATTGTTGAAGATGAACAGAGAGGAGATGTGGCAAAATCATGTAATCATGAGCTTAAGCGTTTTCATATTTATAATTAAACAAGCCAATACCCAAATCCAGACATGAAAAAGCCTTGTGAGTCTACTACCCTCATCATTATTGTAATTTTGCAGGAGAGATTAAGGTAGCTGAAATGCCTCAGGTTGAAGAAAAATATAAAAAGAGGATGAACACACTACACTTAGTTTGAATCAAATTAAGATCATATCCATTACTGGAAATACATCAATTTATTTCCTCTGTTGTAGAGAAAGTTAAAAAGATTGTTGAGTTCTATTGTGGAAATATCTGAAGTCTTGTAATTTGCGTGGTGCATTTGCTAGGTACTGAAATATGGAAACCAAGTGCCAAAGGTGACCATGATGGAAGTGCACCAAAGACAGGTGAAGCAAGATTTTGACATTTTTTGTCTTCTGTACTTATCTTGTTGTGCGGAAAGAACAAAAGAATTATACTATTAACACACATGCCATTTGCCCATTAACACAAACCTTCAAAATTCTATTAAAAAACAGTTTCTGTCTTCTGGTTAAGCGTTCTTTATCATGTCAATTTCTGAATGAGTATAAGTTATACAAATTGTAATCGGGACTCTGGTTCCATGATCATCGTGCCAAAGTTGAGTAGAACAAGTAACTGGAGAAATTCTTAAACGACCATTTAAGAGAAAAATTCATTAAAAAATCAGTGAAAGGATCACTCAATTGGAATCCTCTTAACTACTGTGGACAAGAGTATGTAATGTACTGACTGCTTCATTCCTTTATTTTCTCAACAGAAATGAATCCAAATCCAGTGCCTGATAGCAGTGGCATAGTTTGTGATCGTTCTGAGCCAAGATCAGATACTTGCAGCATCCATGGAGATGTTCGAGTTATCGGTTATGCCTCATCAGTCATCTTAGTGAAAAAACCTCAAGCAAACAGCTCAGCTGCAGATGAGAAGATCAGGCCATTCACCAGAAAATGGGAGAAGCCAACCATGGAAGCAGTAAAAGAAATCACAATCAAAACATCCACAGACTCGAATGAGATCCCCCAATGTACCATTAAGCACTCGGTTCCAGCCGTTGTCTTTTCGCTTGGAGGATTCCTTGAGAACTTCTTCCATCACTTCACAGACCTCCTGGTTCCACTGTTCACCACTTCCAACCAGTACAACGGCCAGGTCCAATTCTTGGTGACCAACTATAATGCAGAATGGATCAAAAAGTACGAAAAGATTCTGAAACGGCTGTCCAACTACGACATCATTAACTTGGATCAACAGGACAACATTGTGCATTGCTTTCAGGACGTTCATGTTGGTCTCATAACTTACTGGAGGGACCTCAGCATCAATCCTTCCAAGTGCCCCAATGGCTGCACCATGGACGATTTCAGAGAGTTCCTGAGGCAGTCCTTCTCTCTGAAGAAGAAGGAAGTAAAAATCGGTAACAAGAAGCCGAGGCTGCTTCTGATGTACCGAACAGGATCACGTTCCTTCACAAACCTGCAGCAAATAGTCGCCATGGCACGGGACCAGGGCTTCAAGGTGGTCTTAGCAGGGCCCGAGGAGACGAGGGACCTGCCGCGCATAGCCCAAATTGTGAACTCCTGCGACATCATGATGGGCGTGCATGGCGCAGGGCTGACCAACCTGCTGTTCCTGCCGAACAACGCGACGCTGATACAGATAGTGCCATGGGGGTCGCTGCAGCTGACCTGCAAAGGCGACTTCGGATGGCCTGCGGAGGGCATGGGGCTGAGGGACGTGGAGTACGAGATCAAGGAGGAAGAGAGCACCCTGATCGATATGTACCCGAGGAACCACACGGTGTTCACGGACCCTGCGTCTATAGAGAGGACGCAGGGGTGGCACATGCTCTGGTCCATCTTCCTTACTCAGCAGAGCGTGAAGCTTGACATTGAAAGGTTCAGGGGCGTCTTGCAATATGTTATCAGTGTTCTCCCTCGTTAGTGATCCCTTATTCTTTTTATCCGTACAGAGAAATAGACAGAGAGAGAGAGAGAAAAAAAAAAAGAAGAAGCTTGTATATAACCAAAATTTGAATTGATTTATTTTCTGCCTCATTCAGCAATTACAGTAACAACGGTAATGAGATTTAAAAGCATTACATATGTTTTCAAATGACTCATTTCTTTCTTTGATCAAAACATACTACTCAGGGAGAGTATTTTGGTGTATCAGAATGCACTTGTAGTGGATCTTTTAATTTGTTACGCTGCATTTACTTTCATGCTGAGTAATATTCCCATTGGTAGGAGAGTTCTCATTTCAAAAAATGACAAAAAAAAAAAAAAAGATAAACCGCGTCCAATTGGACACGGCCTATTTTCTCATGAACAGCCAAAATTAAAGTATTAATTTGTCTTAAATTCCACCTAAATCCTATATTACCCCTGTATATACCTCAAGTTGTGAAAAAAAGCTTCAAAACACTCGTTATTTCAATCATAGTATCTCTGTAACGCCCCCAAATCCGACATTGCCATCTGGAAAAATCATTACTTCAGGGATGCTACCACACAATATCATTACTTATAGTTTGACCATTTGACCAGTCAACTAAAGGGCCACATCATATAAATACAATATATGAAAACTAAACATCTCTGCTATATATAAAATACTCAATCTGTTTTATCAATTCCAATAAAAGACTATCAGCCAACAATAGACTATAACAGAATATTAAAATAATAGAGTTCATCATCCTCTCCATGACAAAAACACAAGACTTAATCTTAGACCATGATCCTCTGTCATGTGCAAGTAGACCATCACGAGCTGCATCGTCATCAACACTATCATCAGTACCTAGATATCCTCAGGGCGACCTGCAACATTGAATTAGCAAGGGAGATAAAACCTCCCATAAGTTTTGACACTCAGTATGTAAAAAGCATAAATAAGAAAATATGGGACATGAATATCAATTAACAATACTTAGCAATTTCAACATATCAATGGGAACAATTCCTTATCTTTCAATCTCAATAATCCATAGATGGCAAAAGTAGCAATTCATCTCTCAATTGGCGAGGTCCATATACTTTCTTTTCAATATACTTAATCCATCATCAATATCATTATCTATTTATCTTGTTTTATATGAAGTATTCATTAGCAATCAATGTGAGTCGTTATCAATGCAAGAAGATTCGAATTATCCCCCCGGTGCCAATGTGGGTCTTTCTCTGACCAAGTCTCCATATCCATACAATAGTTCCGGAAGGAACGCAATAGTCCCTTGGAGAAGAGACTCAATAGTTTCCGAAGGAACGCAATAACAATAGTCCCTACGGGACGCAATAGTCGAGGGGGTCCTTCTCTTCAAGCTCAAGTTCAATCACAATCAATACAACTTTTAAGTCCTATCTTGAGCTAGGTTATCGCTTAAAGATACCTAAACATACACCGCTCATCAATTCATATTCAATCAATAAATACAATAACTGTCATCATGAAAATAAAAACTATCTTTTTAGCAATAATGAAATTTGGTAACATGTCACGGCCCGTGAAAACTATGTCACGGCCCGTGATGCACGGTCACAACCCGTGA
>LTAE01006655.1:0-11659 GCA_001647135.1 Pontederia paniculata
GTTTTCAAATTCTTTTCAAGTCAAAATAGGAAAGAATTTATATTTTTCAATTAAATTCGTAACTCTCCTTTAGGCTGAAATTTAAACCATCAAAACTCTTTCAAAAGTCCTTTTTCAAGTCATATTAGGAAGAAGGATGATAAAATCTTCTAATTTCTCTTCAAATTCGTAGCTCTCTCTTGGGCTAAACTTTTGGACTTCAAAACTCTCTCAAATTCATTAAAAATATGTCTCTAATAGTTCACAAGGAGTTGTATAATGATTAGAAGTCTTTTCTATGAAGTTTTGACACTTTTTTCTAGTCAAATTCTTCAAAAGAACCATTCTTAATTGGAATAGAAAAAGTTGGAAGTCCTCCTTCAATTGAATTTCCTCAAGTGAACCAATTCCTATTTGAAGTAGGAAATGCTATGAATCCTTTTAAATGAGAGTTTTCAAATAATAAACTCCTCAAAAAGTATATAATATCAAATAGTGCGATCGACTGCCCTTTGCAATATTTGCCATAAATTGATGTCATTTGGCCTGAAAATTAATCATAAAGAGCATTTGGGTAGAATCTGACTCATGAATAAAATATCAACTGAAATAACTAAAATAATGCATGAATTAATGTAAAATACTAGAAAAATAATATAAAATAGATGCATGTAATATGTATATTTTTGCATGCATCAAGCTTGTGACTCTCAGCGTTATGACAACCATATCGAATGAAGATGACAAGCTGTTCAACACCGTTGCCACCTGCAAAGTCTCTAGTTGGACTATTCTTGCAGCGGCTAAGTCTTTAACCATGACTATCATCTTATTTACATAATCTATTATATTATATGTTTCGTTAATCTTGTAAGAGTTGTAGTTATAAAAGAGAAGTTGGACATTTGTATTAGTTTTATCATCGTATTTTTCTTTGAATGCTTCCTACAAATCATGTGTGGTCTTGTGGTTTTCAAAAAATCTTGATAAGATCGTTCTCCATATGAATTAATATGAAGGTTTTGACTTTCTTATCATTTCTCTCTCACAGTTCCTTTGCTTTCTCGTTGGCCTTTTTTTTGTTCATCTGTGGTACCCTAAAGCTTAGGGGTAGTGGCGTCGATATAGTCATCCAGGTTTTCATATATCAATACATACCTAACTTTTCTGATCCACATGTGATAATTAATGCCATTAAGACGTTCCTTCCTTACCATTTCACCAGCAATTATCTTTGAAGTCATTTTAGTTATCTAGTCTAGTGTCCGTCGTGCGAAATCGAGGAGATTGACGATAAGTACATTCCTTCTTCGTAGCAGTCATTCAGTGTCGTCCGAAGGGTTCGCAACCGATAGCGCAAGTGGATGGGAAGTTATGTGATGTTCAGGTGGGCGCCCAACATGTCACGGATGAGTTGCAGGTGCTCGACAAAAATAGAGCAAACGTCATTGGTTTGTTGCAGAGGTCGTCCGGCGAGATGACGTAGTTCTTTGAGGTTTGTGGTATGTGGCAACGTCGGCAAAGGCGATCTTAGGTGCCAAAAACTGTTTAGACATCGCTCATGCATGAAGGGAAAAGAAGGAAGATGATGGTGCAGAAAATTGCAGAGATTGGGCGGATGCCGATTAAAGGAGCTCCGAGGCCTTCCAGAATGTGGCTCTGATACCAATGAAGAGTTTAGAGAAGGTTGGTCACGATTGGGGCTCCCAAACAATGGTTCTTCTACTCTTCCAAAGGACTCCATAGATAGGTGCCTTTCTTCTCCACTGTCTCTACCCTATCAGTGTTGTTGTTGCCGCATCTTCAGCGAGGTCTCACATTGCCTGCGTCGTTGGAGCGCACTTTTCAGCTCCAACAGAATGAGTGACTCCGTCGCTCATTAGATGACCACGATGGTCATCTAACTAACATGCTTCCCCATAACCAACTATTGCTAAAGCCTAAATTTTTAATACTTTATTTTTTCTCCATTCTCTCAAACATTTCTTCAAAAAAAGATAAATTTCAACAATTTCTTCGAAAAAACAACTTGAAAACTGCCGTGCAATAATTAGCCACATAATGGAGACTTAAATTTATTTCTACAATCCGAGGCACGATGCACAATCAAAGAACAACAAGAATAAAGATGAAGAACTTGAAGAAATTGTGATTTTCCGTGATGAAGAAGGAAAATGTTTAACCTTTGAAGATGTACTTGATTGATACAATTTTTGTCGAAGAAGATGAAGAAAATATAGTGAAGGAAATAAATGCAAAACACAATATGTTAATGAAGCAAAACAAATTGGTTAGATACTTCAATTTGACTTTGTATGCATGAGTAGATACTTAAGTTTGACTCTACATGAGTATTCCAAAGGATTAAAGAGTAGCATTTTAATATGCATCAAAGTTTCAAGCCAAGAATATAATGACAACTGTGTTATCTGATATATTCTTAATTATTCACTTGTTAAAGATTATCAATCTCCCAAGTCGGGAGAGACCACCTTTGGACATGAAACATCATCCTCCAAATTTGACTTCTTTAAGTTCGAGGTCAATCTCCTTTGACGAACAAGAGGCTCATGATATGACAAATTAACAAAAAATAATTAAATTATATTTTCATTATACTACTATTATTTTTTATCATTTTATCTCATAAGTTGTTTATTGCAGAGGCCTACAAATGTGCTTAAATAATTTCATTATGAAAGATACTCTAGCTTATTCAACCAAATGTTTTAGTTTGGATTCATGTTCTCGGTCATTGAACTCTGAGATTAAAAAACCTAATTATTATATATCTTATGGCAAATTTGTTTGTCCTTTTATCAAATTAATCTTTAAAATACTACATGAAATCAAATTTCATGACCAAACAAATAATTGTATGTATATATTGATTCTCAACTAATTTATAATTTATCTCAATATCCATAAATATTTATTTTAATTATATTTAATATTATTATTTACATTATTAATATATATATATATTAATAATAAAATATGCACATGCTGATAATAATTTTTTACTCCGTTGGAACAACAACTCTTCTTCTTTAGTATTTGATTATTCATTTTTGTAGTTTCTATTCAATTCTTTTCTTTCTTGTAGTGTAATCATACTTATTTATCATATTTTCCTCATTTTTTAGGCTACAGAGTTCTTTCTCGATTAAAGTTTGCTTACAAGATAAATGTATATCTAATAAAAATGGATAATCTAAATAAAACAAAGTCACCGGTAATTTTTCTCCCTTAATTTCATCTTTCATTATCATTTTATCTTATTTATACTTTCTCTTCATCTCTCATATTTCTTTATTTACATTATATTATTTTCTCTCATGAAATTGGTATACCTATTACCTTTTTGCAATTTAATAATCAATACAAAAGGTTTACAAGGGAAAATATCAATTAAAAGCCTTTTGCTTTGCAAACATTTTTATAAAATATTTTGGTGATAATTTTAAATAAAATAATATTATTTTAATTGAAAATATTGTTTCAATTTAATCACTAACAAGGAACTGTTAAAAAATCTACTCTAATATATACAAGAAGGCGGTATACAAATGTGTTCAATAATAATATATTTGAAGTATTTAAAAAAACATGCTTTTCTTCATACTCATGACTATATAACCTATATATGTGTGTATAATATATTTGGTACATAACTCGTTGGCTCTGTTTGGGGTCATCCCAAAATGCTGGTCACCAACGTTCAAGCGTTTAGAGAAAAATGCTCTGTTGCCAAACAGAGCAATTATCCAACTGAACCAACCAAACTCGATTATCATTTGCATTATTTTGTTGGTACAATTTTGGTTTTGTTTGCAACCTCAGTTTCTTTATATA
Organism: Pontederia paniculata; assembly: GCA_001647135.1. Lineage (NCBI taxonomy): Eukaryota > Viridiplantae > Streptophyta > Magnoliopsida > Commelinales > Pontederiaceae > Pontederia > Pontederia paniculata. The sequence goes on from LTAE01006655.1 coordinate 3,835, forward strand.
ACTCAGTCATTTTATCGTGCAAAGTGCGAAAAGTTTTCCTAGTTACTCGTATAATCTAAAGAAGAACATGATATAAATCCTCATAAAAAGGAAAGATCCATGGGAACTATTGAAAACAAAGATTAATAAATGAAAATTTCTCACACAATACAATGCTAGTGTCTGCTTCTACTTATATATGATAATGTTATAATATTGTTACAACAGAAACCCATAATACAAGCATGTAGAAGTTAATGATAGCTGATAACCCGAATGTGGTTGTGTGCTAACATCCCCCCTCAAGCTCAGCGAAGGGTCTCATCAAGATGGATATTGTTTCACAAGTAGGGAAACGAAGCCTCAACAATTGGTTTTTTTGTTGAGATTAATCCGACTTGAAAACAATGTCCACCAAGCTTCATGACGACTTGTCGCTAGGATGCATAGTGAGCTCTCCTCCAAGACCGTTGACTTGTCACCAAGCTTCATGGAGACTTCTAGCTGGCATGCATGGTGAGCTCATCTCTAAGACTGGTGGTCTCCTTATGGTAAGTCATGGCCAATGCCGCCAAAGGTTGAAGCACAAGTTGCCACATCCGTATCTGGCCATTGATCATTATGAAGAAATAAATAAGAAAGATAATGCTAAAGTGAAAAAGAGAAAGATGGGTTGAGGGAGAGTTAGATGAAAATATTAATTCTCAACTCTACTTTAGAAGAAGATCCAAAGTATGTATCTTCAACGAGGAGATAAGGTTGAGAAATTGATTTCAATTCAAACATGGCAGGTAGATAAGGAGAAGTTGGGATTCTCGTCTCTAATTACAACCATAAGTGTCAGAGGAGTAGACATTTGCCAAGATGAAGGAAGAGGATTTGAAAGTGCATCTCAACTCATTTGTTCTTAACTCTACATGGCACAAAAAATATGTAAGGAAAGAGGCGTGGAAAGAGAAGAAGCCTCGAGTCTTCTAACATGAAGGAGGTACACAAGGAAAGTTTTACTAGAGAACTTGCCATTGATTGTTTGCCTAGCTTGAACATTGGAAAGGGTGGTGCTACACGTAGAGGAAGGGGAGTAAACTGTGAAACAATAAAGAAACCATGTGTTGTACCAAGATGAATTGGGACAATTATGGAGCTCGGAGAGGCTTGTGATGCCATCAAAAATCTTTTGTTGACTAGATTGGTGCATTCATGAAGCAACAAAAGAAAAGGAACGGTGATAGAATTGCTTCTACTGTATATATATATTTTATATTGGTGGAGAAGAAAATGTAATCAGGATCTTTTATGTCGTTGGACATTAATACACTATGATACCATATTAAAACATAGATAAATACATAGAAAATTTCTCATACGATACGATGTTAGTGTCTATTTCTATAGATAAATAAATTTTTTACAATATTACTCTAACAAAAACCTATAATACAAGCATTTAGAAATTAATGATAGCTCATAATCTGGATGTGATTGTGTGCTAACAGGAACAACAATCTTTGCTGCAACTGATAAAAGCAACAACATCAACCCCAAACATCCATAATGATATAATATCTCAAAAATTAATGGAACAACTAAGGGATCATGGGAGATCGAAATAGGAATGATTTTACCCTTATGGGCCTTTGAGCTAACAACCAAGTATAAAATACACTAGAGTGGTGCTATATCCTCCTACTCTCACAATGGCACCAAAAGTAATTACATAAACCTTTTGTGACATTTTAAATATGTGAGTATTAGAAGGATGTTAGGAGGATTGGGTCAGGATAATAAATCATTTTCCAATATAATATGATTGATTATCTCATTTGCTTGTTTCATAATGCGGGTTCAATCCCCATTGTCTTATATTATTAGCTTGTAGACGTATGTAGTATACTAATAAATAATTATTTTATTCAATAAAATAATTCAAGTGTACTTTATTTTTTTAATAATTGGTTATTGATATATCTCTTTTTTTCTGCCATTGCCCAATTTATTTTTTCCATCCTTAATTAATGCTTGTTGTTGAATAATTGTCACATATAAAATTCATTAAATATCACATAAATTCAGTATAATTATGTTTTTTAATGTTTTAAAATATATCAATTTTCTTTTGTTGCATTTTTCATTCAATTCACAAAAACTCTCTTCCAAGTAAGCATAAAATTTTATTATTTTGTACATAATTTTCTTTTCTGTAATTATGTAATTTTTAAAGTTGTCACAATTTATTAAATAGTTTGTACTTTCACAAACAATTTCATTATTTATTAAGGCTCAAAAAAGTGAATATTTAATTTATTTTTTCAGTTATATTTATTTAGTACACTTTATGTAAAATGTACTAGGAAAGTCATTCACGAGGGAGTTTATTCTTTATCTCTATTACACCATCTCAAGGCAAGAATTTCTTGATGTAAGAAGAAAATTTTTCAATATATATTTTAAAATGTATTTAAAACCATTTTAGATATATTTTTTGTAGCGATAAAATAAAAAAAATTAGATATTCAAGTATTCATTTAAACAACCATTAATACTAAAAATATATAAGCATTATATATGTTCATAATTTTTTCTTGGGATATATATGGTGGGCAACATATATGTTTTTTTTTTACATATGTATATGGTTAAAAATTTTTATCTCAACATTATTTTTATCCATCATGCAAAATTTTGATTGAAAAATTTTATAGATATATGTACTTCGAAATCTGAAAATTGTTATCTTTAGTGAACTATTTTGGTTCCGCTATACAGATCTATATTTTCTTGAAGCACAATCAAGTTTAATGACAATGTTCATTATTGTTGTTATAGAAAATTACACAATAAAATATCTACTTTTATGTTTGTTGCAAACAAGATCTAAACATTTGTTGGTTGGATAAAAGATCACCAAATTTTAGATTTTTATCATATCTAGTCTAAATTTTTTCATTGGATAAAAGAACACCAACTTTCAATTTCTTTTATCATATTTAGGTGCATAATATTCTTTTAAGAAAATTATTAAGTATTATATTGTAAATTGACGGGAAAAAATGAACATTATATAAACAATATTGTTTGTACCTAAAATAGAAAAAATAAATTACTTATTTTTTGTATACAATAATCAATATTTTCAAACCTATTATTTTTTTGTAAATGAATCATTATTAGCTAGCACCTTTTTTGAAACCTATTAAATTTTTCTTGGAAATGTTAGTAAGTTTATTTATAGTATAAGGGAAAAATAGAAAGGATGAAGTGATATTTTAAGATTTTGAGAGCGACACCAAAAGCACCCATGGTTGATTGTACCATTTGCTTGTTTCAAATGCGGGTTCAATCCCCAATGTCTTTTATTATTAGCTTGTTACACATATGTAGTATACTAATAAATAATTATTTTATTAAATCTAATAAATAATTATATATTAAATAATTCAATTGAAATTATTTTTTTAATAATTGGATACTGAAATTATCTCTTTTTTTCCTGCCATTGACCAATTTATTTTTCCAACCTTATTTAATGCTGGTTGTCGAATAATTTTCACATATCAAATTCATTAAATATCACATAAATTCAGTATAATTATTTATTTTTTAGTGTTTTAAAATATATCATTTTTTTTGTTGCATTTTTCATTCAAGTCACAACAACTTTCTTCCAAGTAAGTATAAAATTTTATTGTTTTGTACATAATTTTTTTTTCTGTAATTATGTAAGTTTTAAAATTGTCACTATTTAGTAAATAGTTTGTACATTCACTAACAATTTCATTATTGATTAGTGCTCAACAAAAATGAATATTCAATTTTTTCAGTTATATTTGTTTAGTACACTTTATGTAAAATGTATTAGGAAAGTCATTCGTAAGGGAGTTTATTCTTTATCTCTATTACATCATCTCAAGGTGAGAACTTTTTGATGTAAGAAAAAAATTCTTTACTATATATATTCTAAAATGTATTTAAAACTATTTTAGCTATAACTTTTTGTGGTGATGAAATAGAAAATAGATTTCGAGCATTCATTTATAACATGATTTAAGCACTAAAAAATATATTATATATGTTTATCATTTTTTCTTGGGATATATAAGGTGGGAGACATATTTTTTTTACATATGTATTAGTCTATTAACCCATGCGATGCACGAATATTTCTATATATGAATTATTTTGACTCAGTGTAATGAATTAGTCTTTATATAAAGTATTTTTTTTTTGTAGTATAGAAATCGATATCACAACTGGATCCCTATAAATTATTTAGTTTTAACTTAAGATAAAAAAGATGAATACATATTTATTGAATAAAATGAAAAATAACAAACATAACTATTCTAATCAATTTTCATAATTAAATTATTTAAATTCCAACAGTACACTTTATTATGAAAATAAAATTTTCTCAAAAATTATAAACCGAAACAGAAATATGAAAATAAAAAATATATTATTTTGTAAGTCAACTCAATCTCCTCTGTGTTTAAAACTTAAATTTAAAAGTAAGATTTTATAAGTTATATATCAATTCTATTATTATACTTTTTTCCAAAAAAAAAATTGAGAAATTGTGAAGACGCCATTTGATATTAGACTAACTATAAAAATATAATAAATTTTAAATTAAAAAAAAATTACTCTTGTAGGGCCCTTTAAAAGTAATAAGAATTTCAACATTTTTTCATGAAAAAAATAATCTCAAATAATAAATTAAAATTTCAATTCAATAAAATTATCAGTGTGGATTCTTTTTAGAAAATGATTATTTTAATTTTTAGGAAAATATAATTTAGAAAATGATTATAAATTACTATGGCTATTTGAAATTCATAATCATCATAGTCATTATTATTATTATTATTATTATTATTATTATTATTATTATTAATATTATTATTATTATTATTATTATTATTATTATTATTATTATTATTATTATTATATCTCTGATTATTTTTTCTTAGATTGATAATGTACTCTTTATTTCAATTCAGAATTTCAAATTTGTCCTAATGTGAGAATTCTTTAAGAAAACAATTCTCTTTTTTTAATGATAATTCTAAAACCAATAATAAATTTACACTATTATTTTTAAATAATTGTCAGTTGAGGATTAGAATTTGAAATTTTCTTAATTTAGGACTCTTAAAACTAACAATTAATTTTTTATTTTTTTTAATGGAAGATTGTAATGTTAATAATTAGAATTTAATCTTCTTAATAATTTATTTAAATTATTTTACTTTATTATTATTTTTATATTGGGAATATAATAATTCGTAAAGTAAAAATAAATTTAAATTTAACTTTTGTTAATTTACTTGACTTAAAAATTCTTTATAATAATTTATTTTTAAATATCAAACTCATTATTAATATGGGAACTATTTAGATGCATTTTGTTAATAATTAATGTGCCATGTCTTTTTATTTTCTTAAGTTAGGATTTAAAAATATATAATTAATTGAATCATTTATTTATCTTTTTCAAAATATTTTTTAAAAAAATTATGGATGAGACTCATGGTATATGACTTTATTCCTATTCTTCAAGTGATAATAATAAAGTAAACTTCAAATTTTATTAATTTACTTGTCTTTTTACTCTTTTTAACGAATTAATATTTTATTACCTTTCTTATTTTTTTATGGAAACAATAATTTAAAAAGTAAAACTTTGATTCTTAAATGTTATTATTATAATATATTTGATTGTTTTTTTTTTCTTAGCTTGATAATATACTTTTTTATTTTAAATCAGAATTTCCAATTTATCTTAATTTACTTTGTTAGAATTATTTAAGAAAATACATATATTTTTTTAATAATAATTCTAAAATTATAATAATTTTGCTTCACTGTTTTTGAATAATTGTTAGTTAAGGATTAAAGTTTTAAATTTTCTTAATTTACCTTACTTACGACTCTTAAACATAACAATTAATTTCTTAGGTATTTTCTATTTTTTATTGAGAAAAAAATTGGAAATATTATTAATTAAAATATTATATTCTTAATAATTTATTTAGAATTCTTTTTAAATTATTGTTAGATTATTATTTTTCTATTTTTCCAGGGAAACAATACCGTAAATAATAAAAATAATTTCTTAATTTGCTTGACTTTGAAGTCTTTTATAATTATTACTATTTTAAATATCTAGCACAATACTAATATAATAACTATTTAGATTATCTTTTATTAATAATTAATGTGTCATATTTTCTTATTTTTCTAAAGTTATACTTCTTTTAAAAAAAATTATAATATTTTATCCAAATATTTTGACATCTCCTATATATATTATTGACATAAAAGATATTGTTAGTAGTTTAAAAAATTTAAATAATAAGATTGAGAATATTTTATCGAAATGCTTCAATCTTTACTATATATATATTTGTAGATATTGATATAGATTATTATTAACATAAAAGATATTATTAGTTGATTTAAGATTTTAAGTACTGAGATTATGAACAATTAGTTACTTAAATTAGATGTGATATGATATGAGATTGTTCTCCTTTTATATGTAGATAAAAATAAGGTGAAATTTTATTCATATTCATAACTAAATTTTTTTATCAATAGTTTTCTAATAATCTTATTTAAAACTATTATTTAAGTTATTTTATTTTTTTAAAACTTATGTCATATGTGACATAAAATATTATGGACGCGACACGTGGCATATGACGTTGTAGATGCAACATGTGGCATGGAATTATACACACACACACACACACACACATATATATATATGTTACAACAATTTATTTCAACATTATTTTCATCCATCGTGCAAACTTTTGATTGAAACATTTAATAGATATATGTAGCTCTAAATCTTAAAAATTTTCATCATTCATTAGTGAACTATTCTTGGTTCTGTTTCTATAGAGATCTATATTTTCTTGAAGCATATGGTGTTCATTATTATATTACAGAAAATTGCAATAAAACCTCTACTTTTATGCTTGTTGAAAATATGATCTAAACGTTTGTTAGTTGGATACAAGATCACCAAATTTTGATTTTTTATCATATCTCGTCTAATTTTTTATTGGATAAAAGGAAATCAGGTTTCAATTTCTTTTATCATATTTAGGTGCATAATATTCTTTTAAGAAAATTATTAAGTATGAACATTGTAAATTCATGGAAAAAATGAACATTATATTGACAATATTATTTGTACCTAAAATATAAAAATAGATTATTTATCTTTTGTATACAATAATCATTTATTTCGAGTATATTATACAATATAAAATAGATATATGAATGATAGAGTTGTTTTTAGAAAAAAAAAGTTGAACTTGGTTACATATTTATTATTTTTAAAAACTACATATGATGTATATTAATCCATATGAATTTACCACATCAAAATTAATAATCCCCTTTAAAAAAATTATGATGCTAAATATGGGAAATGATTGAAAGTTGATGCTGTAACTCAATATAAAAAAACATTAGGCCAATTCTGATACAAATTTAAAGATTACTATGTGCAACTAAAATGAATATTTTCATGCAATTTTCATAATAATAATAATATATTATTTATTATAACAATAAGTGGTTTTAGAAAATTAGAATGTGAGCCACTTTAATGATTATTGATTAAAGCCTTAAGTTCAAGAATATAACTAGAATCTCACCACAAATGTACATAAACTTTTACCCAAATAAGAATCATATTTTGAGGCAAGTATTTTGGATTTATGAGCATCAAAGTATTAAAATATTTTATGTTTTTTCTTACTTTTCTTATTAACATCCATACTCCATAAATATAAAGGTAGATAGTTAACAACAATTAATCATTATTTTA
>LTAE01006656.1:4367-21321 GCA_001647135.1 Pontederia paniculata
AATTTATTTTCCTAAATTATTTCTATATAGAAAGATTATATATATATATATATATATATAAGAACCAAAAAAAGCCTACTTTCATTTCAAAATTTTAGCGACGATAATACATCTCTATTTAGAGTAAGATCAACGAGAATAAGATTTCATCACTTAACTTAATTAGCGGATTTGGAGCTTTAATAATGTCAAATATGCGTGACTATTGTGATGCTATCGTGTGCTCAGCCATATGATGCAACACAAAATTCTATTAATTTGGAAAATTTTAGTTGCTAAGATTACTATCTATTTTATTATTATTTTCATTCATTTTGTTGGTTGATTAGTTTGTTATCTTAGATCTCTAGTTCAATTAAATTCTTATTATAACATTCTTTAAAGACTTCTTCGTAACATACTTAAAATATAAGTAATACTTTTTTTTTCTCAGATGGGTTCTTAAAAAAATATTATCTTCCATCAGTGTTGACCAAGCTTCATATTCTGAATTAAATTTTAACAAAAAATATTTAATTAAAAAAATTAAACAAAACTTATTAAATTTTAACGTACTATTTTTTTAGGCAATATAGCTTTAGATATATAATTACCAATATGTACACAAGCGATCTGATAAGATGCATGATTTATCTTTGCTTTTTTACATTTATTTGTATATGTCTCAATGGACCATTTAGCACATAACTCGATCCATATGGTCTCATTAGTTCAATTAGGCTTTATTTGCAATGTCAGTGCGTCTGTTAAACCTTTTCGAATACTAAGTGTTTAATATTTTTTTGCATAAGTTTAGTGTTCTCAACATCCCACAATTCATCAAACACCAACCTTAAAAATTTGACTCGTTAAAACATATATATCATTATTCAATTATGTCGAAAGTAAGACAAATATGAATTATCTAAATTATATTTGTCTTGTGGCATTAGATAATTTTTTTTCCAAAAAAGCAACGACTGATCTTATAGGTGTTGAAGTACTTTAGTAAAAGCAGTACAACGGGTTTGGAAGGTATAAACCTACACATGAAAAATATTAAAGTGATGCAAACAAATTTAATAATAATTCTTTAAAATTTTAATTAATTACCCAAAATTTTATAGATATGCTTTAAATTGTTAACTAGATGTACCAATATGTTGCACATAATCTGGAAGTTATGTCGATGCATCGACAATATCAAGTGATGAAGTTTCTTCCAACGACTCATTTTCAAAATGAATTAATGTGTGTTTTATTATTATTTGTATACCTCTTGATGATTTTTTCTCTTCCCCTTACAATCTCTTTCTTGGAAGGAACAAATGATGGAGCAACTCTCTTTGCCTTTCTTTTTTTTCTTTTCTAAATGCTAAGGACATCTGTAGAAAGAAATAATATAAAGTTTAAAACATGTAGTAGAAACATTAATTTCCTAAATTCGTCAAATATAATATGAAAATACTAAGTCGGATGATATTATGTTGTATCTTCATGTAAAGGCTGAGGCAAATGATGTTCATAATTGGAGAACCAATTTCTAATACCTAGAGTCTCTTATAGATAATAAAAAAATGATAAAGACAATAATTTAACAAAGAAAATAAAAATAATGATATGAAACTCACGAGAAGGTAAATAGGTCATATAGGAAATAACTTCATAAACTTCGTCGTACAAGGACTAGAGGTCAAATGACTCATTAATCATAATGATTTATCACTAACTAATATTTACAATATTAACCTATAATACTAACATAAATTGAATTTACTACATACTTGTTAGTTATCATTATCTGAGTTATTACATGATTCATATCCATTTGTTGAAGATGATGTAGTTTCATATTCATTTTCTTCGATGAGTCATCCAGTATCTTTAAAATTAACAAATAATTAATCGTCATAAGACAAATATTCAATGAATTCAATGCTTGTAATCAAATGTTACCAAGTCATTTTGAAATATAACTTTTAAAGCACCTTCAATTTCAACTCGACTTCTTACTCTAGTTTTTATTACCACCCACCACTGGACTTTATCCTTCAACTTCTTGAGATAATAAGCTTGTATTAGTAATGAAGAAATAATAAAATGATCAAACTTTTCATTGTTTCTAGTGTGATGAACTTCATAATGTTATAGTTTTTATAAATTTTTATTCCTCTATCCTTCGAATATAATCACACACATTCAAATAGAGTAACTATATTTCCCAATCCTCTACAATATTCTAATTCAATCACATCCTTCAAATAATATAATAATCATTTCATTCTTGCCATCGATTGAGGTTTTAACCCAAACACGACTATTGATTATTTTTCCCATGCGATCAACTACAAGTGTTGAATTTATATCCGCTCATGAAATATATTGGCCAAATTGTCTCGTGTCGACTAGGCTCCCATGCTAGTTATGTAAGTAACTATTATATTTTGAAAATTGTGAACCTAATAATAAAATATGTTGTTATTGAAAGAATGACATAAAATTAATATCATACAATATATATTAATTGTCCCAAATACTTACATAATTTTTAAATCATTGCATGAAATCGTCGTATAATAATTCTTGTATTTGTTCTTGAGGAATATTATAATATTGCACGAAAGTACTAAAATTTTTAATTAATATATAACACTGAAATTATTAAAATATAATATTCTTAAAATAAATGAATCTAATATACTCATTTTATATAGCATTGTACTTTTTCATAATTTACCATGACATGATATTTTGCCAACTAACTCTGATGTAGGTTCGATTTTGATTGAAAGCTCACAAAGTTTGTCTGGATAACATACCTTTAGCAATATCACCGTTTCATCGAACTCTTGTTCTTGCATACTTGACATGACACTCAAACTAGTAGGAACAAAGATTAGATATCTCTTGAGTCACACAAACGCTTCATATATTGAACCTTCAACGAGAGCTTTATTTTTAATTATCTTTTATTTTATTAAGGTATCTCTCTCAAATGGATAAATCCATCTTTATTGAACTTGTTCACCTACTTTACCTTCGTAAGGTAAATGAATTTGTGTGTGCTTCATAGAATAAAAAACTCAAATGGAAATATTATTTTTAATTTATATAAAATAACTGAAATATTTTGTTCTAACTATGTCATTTTATATACCTTGAAGGACGTTGAATAGATGTTTACAAAAAATATACTCGGCTCAGTAAGAGCCTTCCATTTTTATTTCGCAACGGCAAAAATATAATTGGAAGCAAACTCTTCATGAATACATGACAATGGTAGCTCTTTATTCTGGATAACTGCAATTGATTCATGTCTACACATCTAGCTAAGTTTCAAGTATATTCATGAGGCATCTTTAGATCTACGAACACTTGTCTTCTATTCTTTCGTAGAAGTATAATTCATTTTTGGTTTCGCTACCAAACCATTTGGTAAGTTAATGACATGATTCTTGACACCAACAATATTCTTTCAAATTTGTTCTTGCTTTTATGTTATATTTTGTCTTACTCATAAAATTCATAATGGTGTTAAATATATTGTTAAAGATATTTTCTCGATGTGCATGACATTCAAGTTATGACGTATGAAATTCTCCTTCCATTATGGGAACTCCCAAAATATATTCTACCTATTCAATTATAAAAAAAGCATCATAATCATGATTTCTACCTATTTGGTTATCGGTGACTTTTAAAAGACAACTAACAATATCACTTAATTCATATTCAAAAAGTAGAGGCAAACCTTGAGTTAACCTTTTACATCTTTAATGCATTTTTATTTTTTTCGATAAGTGTGTTCAACATGCTAGAATTTTCTATGAAAATCAAACTAAGAATTTTTATCTTCATACTTTAAAGTAAATGCCTTTGTTTCATGTATACAATATGGACACATTAGGTCATCTACGATCATCCATCCTGATAACATTTTATATGCAGAAAATTATTAATCGTCCATATTAATGCTAATTTCATTGTAAATTCTATTTGCTTGACTTATGCCAAAAAACCATTCCACAAAAGTTTTAAATTTATCAATTAGCGGCTAATACACACACGCACGCACGCACACACACACACACACACACATATATATATATATATATATATATATATATATGCACACGCGCGCGCACACACATGTGTGTGTTTGTGTGTGTGTGTTATGTTTGAGATTATGAGTATCAAGAATGATGTAAGTAAAATAACATACATAACATATGTGGAATAGTCATTTATATCCGGGAGGCAAATTATAAGGAGTAACTATCACTAATAAACAAGAATAAAAACATGATGATTATTGTATGAAGTAAAATCATCTGTGCACATGCCAAAGGCTTATGTTATACCATCTATGAAATCATATTGCATTCAATCAAAATGTTTTCATGTCTCACCATTAGATGGATGGATCATAATACCTTACTTAGTAACATGCTCAACATGTCATCTCATTTGTGAAGTTGAATCCATAGAAGACTATACTATTTTAAATATTGGAATAAGAGACAAATAATGCATTCTTTTCTTCTTTGAAATTTTGCTTCTATTTCTACGAGTAATATTAGAAGATTTGTACCTCACGACCAATGGTGGAGAGGGTTCTCGTGCTTGCAAGTGCAGGCACCGAAATTCTGTTTTTTTTACACATGTACATCCTTGTCTTGATGGCCGCAACGCTAATTTGGTTTTGAAAGATATGTAGATCGAATCTTGATGATGACGATTTTTTTCTCTTTTGCACACATTTCACCATAAGCAATATCATCCATAAATCCTCATTTTCTCTTCCTAAGTATTGTCTTCTTTATTTACTTTTTTTATTTTATTTCCTTAATGCAATTATATGAGTATATGATTTTTATAGGATTATGTCTTATTTATCTCATCAATTGACATTTTTTTAGTAAATTTCTAAGTCATTAGTTATGCATAATATTTTTTACTTATTTTTCATATAATGAATTCATCATCTCTTTTGTAGTCAAATACTAATTTGTTTAGTCATATGTTTTCAGTTTTGTTTTAGTTCATTTGGTTCTACATTATTGTATTCAACATATCTTTATTCATTTAGTTTTAAGAACTTTAAGCCATGTATAATGTTATGTATGCTTATTTAATTTCTTATTTTTTATGAAAATTAACTATGCAACTATTTTTGTTAAGATATTAACATAATTAAATTATGTTTATTGTTCTGCACATTACTTAAGACAATATTTTTTCTTCTTAAGTTCTAAATTTATTTTTTATTGATTCACAAAATTGAATTTAAAATATATTTTCTATCTAACTATATGACAAAATATTATAAAAAACCACATAATTAAAAAATATATATTTCAAAAGTAAAGTAAGTGGATAGAAATTTTAATTTATTAGAAAAACGATAACTTATTTTTTTTCAATATAAAAATAAGTCCAACTGATATTAGAAAAAAATAGATAAAGCATATGTACTTTTTTTTCAATATAAAAATAACTTCCTTGAAGATTTAACCATAAATACTAACTCAATTTTTTATTTTATTAATTAGTATAAATAGTGAACTCACTCAAAAAATTTCTACCTATGTAGCTGCTCACAATACTAAAATTTGCATTGTCTCAAATTAATATTTTCATCATAAAAAAACATGCATCCATTGATATAACAATTTAACTTTGCTGAGCAATACCAACTTTTGAATTACTTTTTTTTACTTATAATAATTCAATAAAATTCATGCGCCTCACGATGTCACTTTCTTTAATATTTTGTAATTAACCGAAACACATATGTGATATATTATGATCAGATTTGAAACTTTAAATTTGAACAACTAATGATAATTCCGAATGAATTTCACAACTAGGTCATAAAGACCGACTTGAAACATTTAGTAATTCATAATAGTGTTATGCTTTTGGATATGGTGACTCTTCGTGAAATATAAAATTTCCATATTTTTTTCTGGTAGCATCATAAACTAAGTTTTGCGATCTATGAACTATATCATCTTCTCATGAAGATTGATTTAGCAACTCTTCATTGTTATGAAAATCAAGTTCTTCTTCTCCATATTTGAGTCGATACTGATAATTCAATTTAAAGTCTTTTATACACAGATGGATTTTAATGTTTTTATCATTTGAAATTTTATACTATAACATTTTAAAGATAGCTAATTGTTCTTCTCGCATATACTAAGACGATTGACAATCAAAATTTACAGAATATTCAACTTCATTTTATATATTTACTCAATTGATGCATAATAGTTAACAAATCGGAGTTTGCTTACCATCTTCTATTTGTCTAAGTCGAACGAAGTTGTATTACTTGTATTCATATATAATTTATATGATTATCGTCAATATATCAAAGTATAATAAATACATAAATTTTTAATATTAATATATTTTTTCACTTATAACATTTAATTTAATCTTTATGATAAATGAAGAGACTTATGCTAATTTGATTTTCATTTTAAAAATTGGACAAGAATTTTTTTTCAAAATATGAAAATAATATTGCAATATTAGAGTATATTCCAATAAAATACTATGACTTATAAAAATATTATTTAGTAGTGAAAAAAGGAGGCAAAAAAATTAAATTGGGGACATGTTTTCATAATTGACATTATTTTTTTTTAAATATTTTAACTCCCTTAATAATTTTAAAAAGATGCATGAGTAAGATATCTTTAATAAAACAAAATGCTAAATACAAATATGATATAGATAAAATGTTATTTATTATGAAATAATGCATATAACATTGATTAATAGAAAAAGATTAAAAAGTATAATCTTGGCAAATATAATTCAAAGCATGGAATAGGAAGTCTATTGATGTAATATTATTATAAAGACTAATATGTAGGAATAAATGTAGTTAATAGATGTAATATTTTTACTGTATAAAAAAGTTTATAAAATAGATAAATGTTGTTTTGTGGATCAAATATAAAATAATGTTTTATTATAGGAAAGGACAAATATTATTATAGATTAATAAGTAGGAATTAATATAGTTAATAGGTTTAGTGTATAAAAAAAGTTTAGGATGGAATAAATAAATGGTATTTTATGAATCAATATAAAATAATATTTTATTATATGGAACAGATAAATAAGAAAATAAAATTTAAAAGAGGTAACAAAGCTAGAAATTAAAAGAATAAAAGCATATGAAATAGGGATCGAAATAACCACCTATATGTGATATGCAAGGATACACTACAAGTTAATATATTGAAATGTTTTGAGGGTGGGTCCCCATGGGCTTGACCATTGATGACCAAATGTGGATGTGCAACATATCAAAGTTAGATATTAAATTTAAAATTTAAGAAAATAAAATTTAAAAGAGGTAACAAAGCTAGAAATTAAATGAATAAAAGCATATGCAATAAGGATTGAAATAGCCACCTGTACTGTATATGATATGCAAGGACATGCTAAGTTAATATATTGAAATGTTTTCAAGGTGGGCACCCCCTTTCGGTTCCCCATGGGTTTGACCACTAGTAACAAAATGTGGTATGTGCAACATACGTGTCAAGTTGTAGAGACTCTTGAAATGCTTTTTGTTACAGTGTCCACATGCTCGAACGGAAGGGTTTGTTGTACCCAGGTAGTCTTAGGCCTAATTTAGAAAGTAGAACCTAAAATTCTCCTGTATTTAAGTAAATAATTTGATTTGATAAATTTATTTTAATTTTTTGAATGAATCAAGATATAATGATGAATTGATTTGATAGATAAATTTCAATAAATATTTGAATAAAATATGAAAACTTGAAAGATAAATTATAGTTTTAAGTGAAGATAAAGAGTTAGTTAAATATAATAAATTATAGCAATATTTATTATATATTAAATATAAGATAATAACATATTTTCTTCTAAAATAAAATTAAATATTAAAAAATAATCTCACAAATGATATTATAAAATATTTTGTTAACTAATTTTATTCCCACGTTTATAATAACAATATTTTTTTATAACATTCATTTTAAAAAGTAAAAGAACCCTAGTGAGGTGAAATTTTATAACTATATCAAAATAAAAAGATTTTTTATTATTTAAAATTAAAAGTTAAAAGTGATTAAAGAAAAATGAAGAAATAAGAGAGAAGAAAGAAAGAAAAACTCATATAAGTGTCAAATAAAAAAATAATAAAAAATGGGGTTAAGGAGCTTGTGGAGCTCAAGTGACTCCACACGTATGGAGCACCGTAGATCTTGAGATCTTTGGTGCTTCTTTGACTTCACTTTAATCTATCAATAAAGTGGAGTTAAAAGAGGTATGTAGATCTCGAAATCTACGGTGCTCCATACCTGTGGAGTAAATTTTGGCTCCACATATTCCTTTTTCCCATAAAAAATATGGTGGGTTCCAAAAGGAACCAATCTTCGATTTCTATTAGAATCGGAGATGGAAGCTTGGGTCATGTGACCCTAAATTCTTGTCTGAGGTTCCCTTATGCCAAACATCACATCGTTTGACAAACCAATAAGAAACTTATCATAATCAACTTAGTATCCCATCTTGAAATGCCAAAACCATCGGCATCAGTATCTCGTTGACACCCAAGTCATCAATCTTTTGCTCGAACTGTTCATCCACGATAATGTCCTCTATCGATTTGTCACACCTTTGCGACGAGAATAACTCCACTGGCAGGAGTCCTAGCCGGTGTTGCTCCACCATCAAGTTCTCAATCACGTTGGTCGCTTAAGTTGCCCCAAATAGCCGTAGAACCATAGTTGTGGTCAAAGCAGGAGAAAAGGCACACCACTTGTAACTCCCCCAAAAATACTCCCTGCCACGTGGCAGAATGCGCCTTCGAGTACGCTACAAGGACATACTTACATGGCATAAACCTTGAAAACAAAATAGACTTTGACTGGACAAAGAAAAAAATACTATTATTGTGGAAGACGAAATACAAAAATAAATAGAAATTGACATGCCAATACACATATGAGAAAGTCTTAAATACATGGTAACATGTGAGTCCTGCTAGATTTAAAATTGAAAAGACAACTTAATAACACATAAAGATAAATAAAAGAAAGAGACTCTAGCTTTCATGTGTTGTAACATCATCATGAGCATCCTATGCCGACGCTTCTCCATCATCAATTTTCTACATATTTCAAGTACATGGGAGATATATTTCCGTGAGATATGAAGTTCAATAAGTGAGCAAATCGAAGACTAAATAAGTAAACATCGACCATGACATATTGATATAAGACATCATAAAAGAATGTATCCCGTGATCAGATTATGGATTAATCAAGATATATGAATAAATAATCATTTGAAAATAAATGAATAGATGCTACTATCAATCAACATTAAATAGCATTTATCATAATACATCAATTGGATCAAATAGTTGATCATACATTTGTCATGATTTTGATACTATACTTTACTTTCGTTGCATCACTTTCATTATATAAACTTTACTTTTAGCATCTTTGCATAGCTTACATCATCATTGCATAACTTGCATCATCATCATCATCATCATCATCATCATCATCATCATCATCATCATCATCATCATCATCCATCATCATCATCATCATGATTTAATTCAACATTAATGTTTATCCTTTTTGTTATATCCGTCATTACATTTAGTGACTTTGGATGACTTTGAAAAAGAGCACTTATCATCATATTCGCTCATGCTATGGATTGACAAAGGTCAGTGGTTAATGCACATACCACAATGATGCTCCTTCGGGAAAATGATGATTGAGAATTCTTTTTTGTTGTATGGAGGAGAGCGGTCCATGCAATAGGAACTAAATAAGTAGTTTGACTGTAGTTCTAATATCAACATCATAAACATAACTTTACTTTACTCCCGACAATCAACACACGACCTCTTTTTAAATGTTATGTTCTTTATCTTACATATCATGCATAATACATCATAGGATAAGTATAGAGTACACGCATCTTATTATGAACCAATAATAAATAGGGTTCATATCAAATCTCATGACATATGTATCATCATACTATGTACCAATAATGGTCAAGGTCATGCGTAAGTTTTATAACATAAGCATCATCACAATATGAATATGTAATGATCAAAATTCATATAAAGTCTTATCATGATTCATATAAAGTCTTATGATATAAGCAACATCATGATATTAATCAACATTGCTCAAGATTCATATAAAATCTTATAACTTGAACATCATTATGATATGATCAATATAATAATCAAGGTTCATAAAAAACCTTATGATATAAGCATCATCTTAATGTGAACCAATAATAATGAAGTTTTATATAAGATCTTATGATATTAATATCGTCATATAATTGTTTTAAACTTCTTAATGAACATGATTCATAGAAGGATCATAAGAAAGATTGAATAATCATGTAGAATCATTGATCATGTCAATTAGAGATAGAATCAAATAAAATATCTAAGCATTCAAATTAGAGATGAATCACATAATAAAATTATAATAAAATCATTTCATGTCAAGAGTTCAATAGGTGCATTGAGTGACCCAAAATCTTATATAAAGTTATATATGCCACACGATGGATTATATAGTCATTGTATAAATTATGAAATTTGGTTATGGTTATGGAATGATTACGTAAGACATGTCATAACTTATTCATGTAACTACTCTTAATAGTTTAGAGATAAATAATCTAATTCATCAACAATATTGATATGTAAAATCATTAGAATCCATTTATAACATCTTAACAACATTGACTATCAAATGCATATATTTGAAAACAATATCAAATAAGATAATCATTTTCAACCTTGAACAAATTTAACAGTGTCAATATAAAATTTATTACTTAATCCTCCGGTATCCATTTAGAATAATTCTAATTTTCATTCAAAATAGACCCCAGATGATTGACATATAAAATTTTATATTTTATCTCCTTAACATTTATCCTAAAAAAATCCTACAATGTTGTCTATCAATTCCATTCGAAATTTATCACAATTGAACTTTAAAACATTCATAACTTATTATAGACTTATCCTTTTTAGGTCAATCCAAGTTCTAGTGCAATATCACACAAATATGTACCTACTTCATAAATTTTAGATCATAATTCTGCTATTTCAATTCATAATATAACTTTCATAATTCTGCTATTTCAATTTATAGTATATTTTACTAGTCAAACACACTACATCTTGGGACAACTTGACACAATATTAGTATTTGGCTCATAATGTTCTTTATAGAGTTCAGATTGAGATGAAATCGGTTTCTGCTGAAACTAGACTTTAAGGGCTATGAATAAATATATTATTTTTAGATTAGTATAAACTAGTCAAAACATTTTTGAAATAAATACTAAAAATTTGAATAATATTAATAACATTAATTTATCATTGTTAATATTTTATCCCATCAATCTAAAACATGAAACTCTCATAATATAGTATAGATATTAACTCCTAAGAATGATTAAAAGCCTTAAAGATTGGATCACATGCAAGATCTAATTAAAGATCATCAAACATATACAAGATCAAATTTGAAATCACGATTTTCATTATTTAGGTTTCGAATCACCTACCTTTTTGAATAATTAATCTAAAAGTTTCGTCATATAGGTTACAAGAAAACCCCAAATTAGTACCAATAATTTGTCTTACTGAGGGCTTCAAAATGACATATAATATGTCAGTGTTCCACGGTACATACCGATGGCTCAAAGGAGCACTCTTTTTTTCAACAGATGAGAGAGAGAGAGAGAGAGAGAGAGAGAGAGAGAGAGAGAGAGAGAGAGTAGAGTAGAGATGAGGTTACATGAGAGGGAGAGTGAGAGTTTGAGAGAGATATTTGTGGGGAGCTGGGTTAACAACCCAATGTTTTCTTTATTTTTATTTTTGGGTTGTTACATTAAAACCTTTTTAAAATAAATTCCTCTTCAAATTTAAATGTGACTTAAATGTCCTTTAAAAGACTTGCATTCTTTATACAATTAATCAATACTTAAGCATTCTTTAAACCTTCCACGATCATCCTCATTATTGTGCACTTTAATATATTTCAATCCATCTCATGCCATTAAAATCATGAACACTTACTCATAGTCCTACTAATATATTGACATTCATATAGCCTTTTCATCCATAAACCGATCCTCAAGTTGCATGGACATAATATAATTTTTTTATCTATTTTCATTATCGAACTATACATCTGAATCTAGACTCATTCATTATATTTCAAATTAACGTAGGGATCAATCATTCTAACATAATTGTAAATATCTTGCAAAATCAACATGCATTTCTTAAACCTATAACCCAAGATTTTAAAGAAAATTCGTGATATGCTTCATAGTTTCATATTTTTTTAAGGTCATCATATCAAATTATACTCTCAAGTTCTCTTTCAAGTACTATGAATAATTAAATCTTACACTCTCTTGTGGTGATAAAAACAATCCTAACATGAATTGTGACCACTTATAACAATCTCCGATATTTGTCCTCTTAATGTATCATCAGAAAATTCTATATTAACATTAATAATTTTATTTAGTATAGTTGCATCTAGGGAATAAAAATTCATGTATTCTTTCTCAAATCTTCTAATCAGCTAATTCTATTTTATATTAAAAGTATCCATACAACATCTCACGTATCATATCCTAATTAGACCCATAAAAAAATGTGCATTTAACAATTCAACCACTAAGTTAAGAGCATCATGACAATGAGTCATCATTCTAGTCATTACCGTTCACGTAAAATTGCAATCAGGATCATTCTGGATCATATGAAAAATAAACTTCAAGATTTTTTCATTTACATAGTAATAAATCATATTTTGAGTGAGAAAATCATGCTCTACGTATAGCACTAATAGTTGAACAACAAACACTTGATTCATCTTTTAACAATCTGTCAACTAATTCATTTATTGATCATTCCCAATATATGGATAAGAAGAAACTATTCAAACACGGACTAAATTATGAGCTACAAATTTGAATCTAATTGTACTAGATATCGTTGATAATGGATGAGTAAATTAAGAGACATAGCACTTGATAATCTCATTTACAGATATATGTTTTTTCTTTCATGTGTATTTGATATGATGATCTTACTATTTTTCCCCAGTGTGTTAGTAATAATTGGTTTATAAAAGAGAGACTTTTAGATATGATCAAGATAAGTACAATCAATACAATAGTTAAGTCATTCCTGCTCTTTGATTTTCATTCTTTTGGATCCTCTTTAGATCACATAGACTCTTTTCTATAGCACTTTTTACATCATTGATTGGAAAAAAATTAGCATGACTGACATGATAATTTGTGGTATGATACAATTAACACTTTTCTTAACATGATGTCATGTGCAATCACTTAATCACATACTCGAAAACTCTTTTTTTTTCATCACATTCCGTCACATTAATTTTGACAAGTAGTCCATTTAAAATTCATAACCCATTCCATCAGATTAATTCTTGAAAATTTTACTATCTTCTAGAAATATACTCTTCCAAACTTTTCTTAAAATTTGTTTTGAAATTTATATCTCTATGATTGCCCCCTTCAAAATTTTTTGTAATCATACATTTTAATTTGTTTTTCATTCATAATTCAGTCCAATAGACACAATTCCTTTTTGGATAATTCTAGTTCCTCTAAAAGATACACTACTAAATATTTCATATGAAATTTCTAGACCTCAAGTCTGTTCAATTAATCCCAACAAATTTTTTTCGAACATACTATTCAACTTTCATTCTATGGATCAATAATATAAAATTGTAACTTATCATTTTCATACCCTATTATTATTATCCTAATTTTCTTGATAAGATCACTTATGAATATTTCCTTCATTCATAGTACTTTTTTTGTAACCTTCTGAAGAATTAAGTTATATAATTCTTTGAAATAACATAAAACATATCGATATCTTAGTCACAACTTCTCACATATATATTCAATTGAGAAAATTTTGATTCAATGAAAATTAGACCTCAATAATTATCCTTCATAAATATTTCATTAATCTTGGACAATAAATATAAAATCAAATTATTGATAAAGACATGTATATAGAATTCATCTAATTTCTTTGTCCATGATTAAACATAATCAATGTTGTCTACAAGTAAAAAAATTATCTAACCTACAAATGAATCATACAATCAAAAAAGTCAAATTAGTTTTATTAACTCAAATGACCTCCTTAGGAATCAACCACTTTAGTATCCCAATAAGAAGTTAAGAATAATCAAGTTGGCAAAAAAAATCTGAATCTTTTTATCATCTTCCAATATTAACACCATTTATATCCAAATAGTTTACTTTCAAAATCTCTACATCATGACTTAAGATATTAACACCTATTATGAAACTTAAAACCAACACTTATAAACGATGATATATGAACTTGATATCATGTAAGTTATAAAAAAAATTACTTGGTACTGGATAGTGTGGCAGTTGCACGTGATTCTTTCCACATGGATTTTCATAAAAAAAGAGTCATTTCTTTAAGCTCTGAAACCTAACTTTATCGCCCCCAAAACACTCCGCGCCACATGGCACAATGCTCCTTCGGGGACGCTACGAGGACAAACATGGCATAAATCTTGAACTCAAAACATAGATTTTGACTGGAAAAAGAAAGGATTATTGTTATTGTGGAACACAAAATAAAAAAAGAAAGAGAAATGGACATGACAATACTCATTAGCGGAAGTCTTAGATACATGTCAAAATGTGAGTCCCATTGGATTCAAAATTGAAAAGTACAATTTAATGACATATCAAGACAAATAGAATAAAGGGACTATAATGTCCATGTGTTATAACATCATAATGAGCATCCTATGCCGCAACCTGTGCCTTCATCATCAATTTCCTGTAGATTTGAATTGCAGGGGAGATGTACTCCCGTGAGCTATGAAGCCCAATAGGTGAACAAATTAAAAATTCAATAAGAAAATATAATGATATAATGATATAAGATATCATGAAAGAATATATCTCGTGATCAAATTATGGATTAATCATGATAAGTAAACAAAGATTCATCTGAAAAAAAAGCTATTGTCAATCATCATTATATAACATCACCCTTAGATTAGTAACATACATCATCATCATAATATATCAAATGGATCAAAATGTGGACCATACATGCTTTTGATATTATATCATATTTTACTTACTTTCATTACATCACTTTCGTGATATGAACTTTACATTTAGCATCATTACATATTTGCATCATATACAATTTGCATAACTTGCATCATGTGTATTTTACTTTCATCATCGTTGCATAAGTTGCATCATCATCATCACCACCACCACTTAGTTCATCATTAATATTTACCTCTTTGCTTATGTTCTCATTTAGTGACTTTGGCGATTTTGGATGACTTTGAAAAATAGCACTCATCACTAGGTTCGCTCAGGTTATGGTTTACCAAAGGTTAGTGGTTAGTGCACAAACTCCGACTTTGCCCCTTCAGGGGAAGGATGCTGGAGAATCTTTTTTGTTGCATGGAGGTTAGCAGTCCATGCAAGAGGAACTAAATAGTTTGACTATAGTTACACTACTAGTCCCTAACATCATCATCATAAATATAACTTTACTTTATTCTAGACAATCAACACACAATGATGACCTCTTATTAAATCTTATATTCTTTATCTTACATATAATGCATAATACATCATAGGGTTAGTCATAAAGTATATGCATCATTTTATGAACCAATAGTAATCAGGGTTCATATGAAATCTCGTGACATATGTATCATCACACTATGGACCAATGATGGTTAGGGTCATGTGGAGTTTTATAATATAAACATCATCATAATATGAACATGTAGTGATCATGATTTTCATATAAAGTTTTATAACATTAACATCATCATAATATGAATTGATAATGATCATGTTTCATATAAAGTCTTATGATATAGACGTCATTATGATATGAATTAATAATGCTCAAGATTCATATAAAATATTCTATTTGTGTAGGATCTAGATGGCACCAAGAGGGGGTAGGTGAATTGGCGTATTAAACTTTTTTCGACTATTTCTAAAATGATTCGTTATATAAGCGGAAGCATACAGATGCAAATATAAACAATAAGAAGAAACAAGAAATAAACAAACAAACAGTGGTTTATTGACGAGATTCGGCCGAAACCCTGGCCTACGTCCCCGCTCTGGTCTTCTCAAAATCGAGACCTTCGGAGATCACTAAACTCCTTCTTCAAGGGCGAAGACTCCCTTACAACTTCTCCTTTCTTTCTCAGAGGACAAGGAGACAAACTCTTACAAGTTCACTCTTCAACTAACACTTCCTTCTATCCTGGATTCTTCACTCGAATCTCAAAAGAAGGAATAAAGCTTTTTCACCCAAGCTCTCAGTAGCTAATTTTGCCAAAGTTACATCCTAAGACTCTTGGGATTACAATATATACTCTACACAAATGACCTAATCTGTCACTCAGAAAACTAGCCGTTAATGCATGTATAGTACCCGTCACCTACCCCTCGGTCGCCCGCTACTCCTGCCTCGATCGATCGCTGCTCTGGTGAAGTCTTCACTTGAACTGTCGTCTGGTGCAACGGTCGTCCACCGTTCACCCTCGGACGTCTGCAGCTCAAAGTCCGAAGCCTTTGTTCCTAAGTCAAGCTCCTTCGATCGTCCGCCAAACCTTTGGCCGACCGATCTTGACTTGAGTTCACTTCTTCAACTTGTCTCTGGTCGTTCGCTGATTGCACACCAATCTTCTCGAACGTCCACTCTTCAGTTGAAGACTTCTGTCAAGCTCCTTCGGTCGTTCGCACTTCATCTTCAGTCGACCGATCTTGACCTCTTCCAACTTCAGCTCATCTCGAGTCGTCCGCTGATTGCACACCAATCTTCTCG